>CM038723.1:6105553-6160553 GCA_021613375.1 Megaleporinus macrocephalus
GAAGACGAGCTGCTTCCAACAGATGACGGGAGAATGTGCGAACAGGTGATGATTACCATCTGAAACGCTCTCGAACCCTACACGCCACGAACAGGCTGCTCTTCTTTGACAGACCAGGTCTGAGAGCTAATTTATCTCCACCCAAACGAAGCTGAATTTGTAAGTGACTGGAATCCACGAGGGGGATTTTACTCCTTTTCTTAGAAACGTGATCTCCAGATAAATCTCGGGGTTTCAGAAAGGCTTAACAGCTCCCCGCCCCGCCAGACTTCACCACAATATTTTAATACTCCTGAAAACACTCCTGAAAATGAGTCATCGCTATAGAGATAGCATTTGATATTTGATAGCACAGTTTTACACAGTGAGTTAAATCATAACAATAATCAGATGTACTATAACACCCATCAGCCATAACATTAAAACCCCCTCCCAGCATCTACACACTCACTGTATCAGCTCCACTGACCATACAGGAGCTCCACTTACAGCCTGTAGTTCATCTGATTCTCTGTATAACTTATTACTTTGTTCTTTAATGATCAGGACCCCCACAGGACCACCACAGAGTAGTAGTATTTGGGAGGTGGGTCATTCTCAGCACTGCAGTGACACAGACATGGTGGTGGTGTGTTAGTGTGTGTGGTAGAGAGTGTTTAAACACTGTGTCCACTCACTGTCCACTCTATTAGACACTCCTACTACTTGCTGGTCCACCTTGTAGATGTAAAGTCAGAGACAGTAGCTCATCTGCTGCTGCACAGTTTGTGTTCCTCTAGTTCTTCATCAGTGGACACAGGACGCCGCCCACAGGACACTGCTGTCTGGATAGTTTTGGTTGGTGGATGATTCTCAGTCCAGCAGCAGCACTCCTGTGTCTGATCCACTCAAACCAGCACCACATACACTAGTGGTGCGAGTGGATCAGACCCAACATTAACTACTGTAGTTTACTATTTAGCCTTTGAGTGAACGTTTGGACTGAAAGGCTGACAGAAAACCACTGACCTCTCCGTGAGACCAAATCCCATTCAGGACAAATCATCCCACAGAAACCTTACAGCTCGATGGGGGAGGACTGGGACAGCCAATCAGCACATCCAGATATGTGGACATCGCCGATGTGCAAGACATTGTCTCCCTAATCGGCGACAACCGGGACTACACAGGAGAAGATAAGCTGCTGCTGCTGCTGCTGGGGTCCGACAGGGTTTGTTTTGAATCGGGGCTCCACCAGAGGAATGCTTTCATCTGGCTGAGCAACAAGGTTGAGGGGGGGGCTGAGGTTTTTCAATGTTGGGCACCAAGACCCTCGCGGCAGCTAATCGGCCCAGCGCGGTGTTGTTTCAGTGCTGCGGCGGTCTGAAGGCCCCTCCTCTGCTTAATCAGAGCACCGCGGGCTCGGCACTCGCTTCTTTAGTTTCAGACTGGAGTGAAAGGAATGCAGCTCAGTAGCCAGTGATTTACTGTAAAGCTGTTTATCGTCAAACAAGTATCTGCTAAACCGGAACTTTACAGGAGAGGCCAAAAACTGTCTTTACTTTTAATGGAAGTCAATGGAACCAGAATTTTTTCCTACCAATTTTGGAGCATTTCTATTGGTCCGTTCACCCTGAAATTCTCACACAGTGTTAAAGGTGGCTGTCGTGTTCAAATAATGTAAGAAAATAAAAATCAGCAAAAATGAGGATATATGGTTTTCTTTGGATAGTGGCGATATGAAAAAAAAAGACTTTTAATTTGACTAAGCCCGTAAATGTTTACTGAGTGCTCTAAGTATTTATACTACTTTAATAACAATAATAATAATAAAAATAATAATAACTGAATAAACAATGTTTGGACTAAAGCTATAATATATAAACCTATTTATACATTATTATATTATTTATTTAATCTCTCTCTCTATCTCCAGAAGAGGATGGTCATTCTCTCAACCAGAGGAGGATGGTCACTCTCTCTATCTGGGGTCGACCAGAGGAGAATGGTCACTCTCTCTCTATCCAGGTCAACAAGAAGAAGACGGTCACTCTCTTTTGACCAGAGGAGGACGGTCACGCTCTCAACCAGAGGAGGATGGTCACTCTCTCTATCTGGGGTCGACCAGAGGAGAATGGTCACTCTCTCTCTATCCAGGTCAACAAGAAGAAGACGGTCACTCTCTTTTGACCAGAGGAGGACGGCCACTCTATCCGGGGTTAACCAGAAGAGGATGGTCACTCTCTCTCAACCAGAGGAGGACGGTCACTATCTCTTGACCAGAGGAGGACGGTCACTCTCTCTATCCAGGGTCGACAAGAGGAAGACGGTCACTCTCTCTTGACCAAAGGAGGATGGTCACTCTCTCTCTATCCAGGGTTGACCAGAGGAGGACGCTCACTCTCTCTCTATCCGGGCTCGACCAGAGGAGGATGGCTTCCTCTCAAGGTTTCTTCCTCTTACTAAGGGAGGTTTTCCTGCCACTGTTGTCTCTGGCTTGCTCTAGAGGGGGCTTGGACTTGGAGACCCTTTCTCATGTTTATGTTTATGCATGGACTATTATTTCTTATAATCTGTCTCTTTCCTTCCTCTTTTTTATAAACTGCTTTTCTGTAAAGCTGCTTTGGGACAACACTGGTGTAAAAAGAGCTGTACAAATAAATGTTGATTGATTGATTGATTGATTGATAATTAATCATAATGAATTTACAATCAACTACAAATTATAACTATTTAACACTTTTTACCCCATTTTCTTCTTTTTAATTGTATATTCTTAAAAATCCTAAGCTGACTCGTCTTAGTATCTCCTGGTCATTGACCTGGACTAGATGTGTCCAGGTCTTGATCTGGACTCAGACTCTCGTCGAGTGCTCTAAACTACGCCTCAAACAGGACCGAATGCCAGTCAGAGCGTGATGGGCAGCGTGCCTGATTCAGTTGCTATTTTAAATGCTTGAACTGGAACAAGATGAGCAGCCAAATTCATTTCAACTCTATTTTAAATCTCCCAAAGCAGAGCTCATTAGCAGGAGCACGGATACAAGAACCATGAGCTGAGCGAGTCGGCTACTGCAAAACAAAATCAGCTTGTGGTTAGTATTGTTATAGATATAAACAAACCAATTCAGAGAGGTCTTTCAGAGAATCTTACCAAGTCTGAATGGTTCACAGTGGTGGTGAATGGAACCAGACGTCTGAGGAGTCTCTAAAAGCTCCATCAAAGAAAGATATTACATCAAATGTCTATGAATACGCTGCCTGATGCCTAAAGCATAGTTTTATGACAGTTTGGGCCTAAAACATGTATTTTACAATTTCTGGAGGAGGAACATGCAGGCAGTTGTAAGGCAAAATAGTCCCCAAAGAAATCTTACATAGAACATCATAATAACATCACATATAAATCTCAAAACACATCATATTATGCCCAAAGAAGTACAAGTCTCTCCAAAATGGCAACTTTACTTTCAATGCAAGTCAGTGGAACCAGAATTTTTCCAAGCTATTTTGGAGCATTTCTATTGGTCCATTTATCAAGAAATACAATATAAATGACAGCTGTCGTGTTCAAATGATGTAGAATAATAGAAAAATCAAGATAATGCAAAAATAATAATAAAAAAAAAGACTTAATTTGGGTCCCGATAATAATAATAATAATGTTTGGTCCAAGACTATAACATAATCAATACATTTATTTATATCCATCCATCCATTATCTTCCACTTTACCCCACTAGTCGGGGTCACGGGGGGTCTGGAGCCAATCCCAGAGTCATTGGGCGAAGGCGGGTACACCATCGACAGGTCACCAGTCGCATGGCCAACAGTCACTCACTCACACACTCAAATCTACGGGCAGTTTAGAGTGAGGATCCTAACATTCATGTGTTTGGACTGTGTGAGGAAACCAGAGAACCCGGAGGAGCCCACTCAAACACATACATACACACTACACACAGAACCACCCAGACCGGGAATCCAACACAGATCACCTTACTGTGAGGAGACAGTGCTGACCACTACACCACCATACTGACCACTACACCACCATACTAACCACTACACCACCATGCTAACCACTACACCACCATACTAACCACTACACCACCATACTGACCACTACACCACCATACTAACCACTACACCACCATACTAACCACTACACCACCATACTAACCACTACACCACCATACTGACCACTACACCACCATACTAACCACTACACCACCATGCTAACCACTACACCACCATACTAACCACTACACCACCATACTGACCACTACACCACCATACTAACCACTACACCACCATACTAACCACTACACCACCATACTAACCACTACACCACCATACTAACCACTACACCACCGTACTAACCACTACACCACCATACTAACCACTACACCACCATACTGACCACTACACCACCATACTAACCACTACACCACCGTACTAACCACTACACCACCATACTAACCACTACACCACCGTACTAACCACTACACCACCATACTAACCACTACACCACCATACTAACCACTACACCACCTTACTAACCACTACACCACCATACTGACCACTACACCACCATACTAACCACTACACCACCATACTAACCACTACACCACCATACTAACCACTACACCACCATACTAACCACTACACCACCGTACTAACCACTACACCACCATACTAACCACTACACCACCATACTGACCACTACACCACCATACTAACCACTACACCACCGTACTAACCACTACACCACCATACTAACCACTACACCACCATACTAACCACTACACCACCATACTAACCACTACACCACCTTACTAACCACTACACCACCATACTAACCACTACACCACCATACTAACCACTACACCACCATACTAACCTCTACACCACCATACTGACCACTACACCACCATACTAACCTCTACACCACCATACTAACCTCTACACCACCATACTGACCACTACACCACTATACTAACCACTACACCACCATACTAACCACTACACCACCATACTAACCACTACACCACCATACTAACTACTACACCACCATACTAACCACTACACCACCGTACTAACCACTACACCACCATACTAACTACTACACCACCATACTAACCACTACACCACCGTACTAACCACTACACCACCATACTAACCACTACACCACCATACTAACCACTACACCACCTTACTAACCACTACACCACCATACTAACCACTACACCACCGTACTAACCACTACACCACCATACTGACCACTACACCACCATACTAACCACTACACCACCGTACTAACCACTACACCACCATACTAACCACTACACCACCATACTGACCACTACACCACCATACTGACCACTACACCACCATACTGACCACTACACCACCATACTAACCACTACACCACCATACTAACCACTACACCACCTTACTAACTACTACACCACCATACTGACCACTACACCACCGTACTAACCACTACACCACCGTACTAACCACTACACCACCGTACTAACCTCTACACCACCATACTAACCTCTACACCACCATACTAACCACTACATCACCATACTAACCACTACACCACCATACTAACCACTACACCACCATACTAACCACTACACCACCATACTAACCACTACACCAGCATACTAACCACTACACCACCGTACTAACCACTACACCACCGTACTAACCACTACACCACCATACTAACCACTACACCACCTTACTAACCACTACACCACCGTACTAACCACTACACCACCGTACTAACCACTACACCACCATACTGACCACTACAACCACCATACTAACCACTACACCACCGTACTAACCACTACACCACCATACTAACCACTACACCACCGTACTAACCACTACACCACCATACTAACCACTACACCACCATACTAACCACTACACCACCTTACTAACCACTACACCACCATACTAACCACTACACCACCATACTAACCTCTACACCACCATACTAACCTCTACACCACCATACTGACCACTACACCACCATACTAACCTCTACACCACCATACTAACCTCTACACCACCATACTGACCACTACACCACTATACTAACCACTACACCACCATACTAACCACTACACCACCATACTAACCACTACACCACCATACTAACTACTACACCACCATACTAACCACTACACCACCGTACTAACCACTACACCACCATACTAACCACTACACCACCATACTGACCACTACACCACCATACTGACCACTACACCACCATACTGACCACTACACCACCATACTAACCACTACACCACCATACTAACCACTACACCACCTTACTAACTACTACACCACCATACTGACCACTACACCACCGTACTAACCACTACACCACCGTACTAACCACTACACCACCGTACTAACCACTACACCACCGTACTAACCTCTACACCACCATACTAACCTCTACACCACCATACTAACCACTACATCACCATACTAACCACTACACCACCATACTAACCACTACACCACCATACTAACCTCTACACCACCATACTGACCACTACACCACCATACTAACCTCTACACCACCATACTAACCTCTACACCACCATACTGACCACTACACCACTATACTAACCACTACACCACCATACTAACCACTACACCACCATACTAACCACTACACCACCATACTAACTACTACACCACCATACTAACCACTACACCACCGTACTAACCACTACACCACCATACTAACCACTACACCACCATACTGACCACTACACCACCATACTGACCACTACACCACCATACTGACCACTACACCACCATACTAACCACTACACCACCATACTAACCACTACACCACCTTACTAACTACTACACCACCGTACTAACCACTACACCACCGTACTAACCACTACACCACCGTACTAACCACTACACCACCGTACTAACCTCTACACCACCATACTAACCTCTACACCACCATACTAACCACTACATCACCATACTAACCACTACACCACCATACTAACCACTACACCACCATACTAACCACTACACCACCATACTAACCACTACACCAGCATACTAACCACTACACCACCGTACTAACCACTACACCACCGTACTAACCACTACACCACCATACTAACCACTACACCACCTTACTAACCACTACACCACCATACTAACCACTACACCATCGTACTAACCACTACACCACCGTACTAACCACTACACCACCGTACTAACCACTACACCACCATACTAACCACTACACCACCGTACTGACCACTACACCACCGTACAAACCACTATACCACCGTACTAACCACTACACCACCGTACTAACCACTACACCACCGTACTAACCACTACACCACCGTACTAACCACTACACCACCGTACTAACCACTAGACCACCATACTAACCACACCACCATACTAACCACTACACCACCGTACTAACCACTACACCACCGTACTAACCACTACACCACCATACTAACCACTACACCACCGTACTAACCACTACACCACCGTACTAACCACTACACCACCGTACTAACCACTACACCACCGTATTAACCACTACACCACCGTACAAACCACTATACCACCGTACTAACCACTACACCACCGTACAAACCACTACACCACCGTACTAACCACTACACCACCGTACTAACCACTACACCACCGTACTAACCACTACACAACCGTACTAACCACTACACCACCGTACTAACCACTACACCACCATACTAACCACTACACCACCGTACTAACCACTAGACCACCATACTAACCACACCACCATACTAACCACTACACCACCGTACTAACCACTACACCACCGTACTAACCACTACACCACCGTACTTACTAGTAAGACTGATGAAATAAATAGACTTTTTTTAAAAAATAAAAACAATACTGCTAATAATTAAAGTAAAAATATTAATCCGTAACCTCAACATCCATTTGTTAAGCATGGTTCTGATTGGTTGAGCTCTGTTAAGCTGCCGAATGGCTCAGATCCCAAAACAGGCACATCTGCTAGTGAACCAATCACTCCAGCAGACCTTCACGGCCAGATTTAAGAACTGTGCTGCGTGTTCACCTCCTGAGTTATGAGAGCAAAAGCAGCTATAACGAGCGGCGAGATGAACAGCTTCACGTCTGCTGTGAAGCTCCTGGGTAAAAAGTTCAGATGTGTCGGGCCACGCGAGACCCCGCCTAGGCTGGATTTATGACATGTTCCTGGATCCGCGTGGCCTCACGTTTCGTAATGCTTGTTTTCCTCTCTGCTCTCCTGTAAAACATGGGCTGGGATCGCTCAGTCTGATACGGAGAAAGCTTCTTAGACACGGAACTTCACCGTTTACGTCTCATCAATTAACAATATCACTACAGCTCAGGTCTTATCTAGCAGCAATAGAGATGATGTGCTTTATTCATGTGGGAATGATTCAAAATATGAAATATAATGATGTGTTATTCTGTGTATATAAACATCATCAATTCTAGAATACTGAACTGTGTGAAACATAAAAGCTCAAATTTCTATCAGTTAAAGAGAGTATAATCAACAACCAGTGTATACATACTGCATAGAAACAAGTATGCTGCCAGTCAAAAGTTTGGACTTATGCATATTTAAGGTTTGGAATGTATATTTTAATAAAAGCTATAAAACCCCCAAACCTGTTTATCAGAACAAGATCTCAGCATCTACACTATCTTCTTCAGTCCTGTTAGAGAAGCAGCTCATGTGGCTCCTCATGAAGCTGCTGGTCAGAATGTTCAAAGTATGTAAACCTGCTTCAGAGCAAATGAGCTCATTTCTAAAAGACCCTCTAAACATTCTTTAAACACAACCAGATGTTTAATTCTGCTCCAGGAATAATTCCATACCGACTATTCTATAGTTCTGATCTCCTCACACTTATTCACTAATATTATTACTATTAATATAGTACAGATAAGAACAGCCTGGGTAGGTGTGTCTACACTTTTGACTAATAGTGTATATGTGAATATCATCATGTCTCATTTGATAATTGCCCAACTTAAATACTTTACCGCATCCCTGAGTGATGCGCTCCTGGATGGTGAGACCGAAGCCTATAGGCCCTTTTAAACATCCATGTTCTCCTTTATAATTGTTTAGAATTCATGTCGTTCATGGAAAAATGAATTACTTCCACTACTGTAATGTTTTCCCTATTATAACAACTTCCACTGCATTGGATAGAGATGAGGAAAAGTTGTCTATTCATCTCTCCTAGTCTTCCAGCCACGGATGGCTGTGGCATCTCCAGGGATTGCACGTCTGAGAACATAGAGTATTCTCAATTTACTTAATTTCAATGCAGTTCCCTATACTATCTTGAATGCATCCAAAATCCATGGACACTCAGTTATTGGATAAATATGTTCTGCTTCAGGAATAATTCCATACCTCTTATTTTATGGTTTTGATCTCTTCACACTTATTCACTAATATTATTAATATTATTATAGTACAAATAAGAACAACCTGGGTATATGTCTCCAAACTTTTGACTAGTTTGATAGTTTGATTTTTATTATTATTATTTATTTATTTTTTTTCAAGTTTATGCAATCATTTATGAAGTGGTTTGCATCTAAATGATAACTTCGACCAATCTTAGAGAATTTGAGGTTACAGTTCTTATAAGTTTCTTATTAAAGCTACACTATGTACAGGTTTGGGGATTTGGGGACCTCTCTGGTGGAAATGTGTAATTGCA
Organism: Megaleporinus macrocephalus; assembly: GCA_021613375.1. Taxonomy (NCBI): domain Eukaryota; kingdom Metazoa; phylum Chordata; class Actinopteri; order Characiformes; family Anostomidae; genus Megaleporinus; species Megaleporinus macrocephalus. Next base: position 6,115,341 of record CM038723.1, read on the forward strand.
TGCAATGTGCAAAACAACATTCTACAATGTGGGTAACACTCCGGCCCTCCTTCCTTGGGTGAATGAATCTGATGATTAAAAGAGAATTAAACACTTGACAAATTAGATGTTTTTTGAGTGAATTACGAGTAGGACTGCGTACGAGTAGAACCTGACGATACGATAAGTATCACGATACAACTGTCACGATTCAGTATATCACAATATATTGTGATACTGCAAGCAAAGTGATAAACTGCCATTTTTCAAACCCTACTATTAAAACACACCACTATATGAACAGGTTTATCAATGCTTACAATAGCATTGCGCCCTTGTGCTGCTTGTTAATGTTGGAGTGGAGCTGAAAATGGATTACAACACTGCCATCTAGTGGTCAGAAGTTTAAACATAACACACAGTGATTCACTGTCTGCCAGGAATCTGTGTATCGATACTGTGTTTACACAGTAAACACCCCTAATACATTGGGACACTGTAAGAAAGGTCACATAGCCATTTTTAAAATGTAATTTTAGGAAAACTGTAATAGTACAAAACAAACACACACATCATCATACACTGAGCACCCTTATGCTACTTGCTCATGTTGGTCCGAAGAGTCTGAAGAACACTGCTTTCTACTGGTCGGGGGTTTAAACACATAATGTACCACCAAAACATGATATCATGATATTCAATATTTATGATATTTTCGTACACCCCTATGTTTACCTAAATAGCAAGCCTTCTTTTTGATGTTAACACATAAAGCCGCACGGCCTGACCTGAAAACCTGAAATGTTGTGGATATCAACTGTACTTTAAGGAACATTATGTAACAACAGTACCTTTAATCAGTAGCTTCTAAATCACGTTGATGGCTTATAATAGTGAGAACGGCATCTCTGTTATTCCCACTCCAGGCCTGGAACGCCTGCTATAGCACGTATACACAACCTCTCGCTAGATCTGCATAACACTTTACAGCTCAATGTCCAATACCAACAATGGTGGGTCTTCGGGTAGTTATAATTAGAATCTAAAGGAAGAGAATAAGAGAGAGGGACCGAGCGAGAGGCCGGACAGGAGTAAATGTTAGACTCTCCTTGGCGAGAGCTGAAAGAGATAAAAGGATGTCAGACAATCTCACGGATTATGACAGCAGGGTGTTCATCCCTGTCAATGTTATTCATGAAAGACGGAGGCTGTAACCTGATCCGTGTCCCCGTCTCACAGAGATTTGTAGTGTGTCCTGATACCAGAAGTCATTTAACCTCCGTACCATTTCAGGCTACATACAAAAAAGTGAACTCATCTTGTGCCACAAAGTTTGGTCAGTTTCGAACCTGATGCTGTAATATTACTTAATGTTTCTGCCGGTGTTGTGCCGTATTCGCGCTGGCATATAGATGCAACCTATATATATATTAGGGCTGTGTATTGGCAAGAACCTGGGGATACAATACGTATAGTAATACAGTGGTCACGATTCAATATATCGTGATATACTGCGATACTGCAAGCAATTTTGCGATTCGTATAAAATCCTACTATTGCGCCCTTGTGCTGCTTGTTAATGTTGGAGTGGAGCTGAAAATGGATTACAACACTGCCATCTAGTGGTCAGAGGTTTAAACACAGCACACAATGATTCACTGTCTGACAGGAATCTGTGTATCAATACTGTGTTTTTGAGAATGGATACAGTATCACTAAACATAATATCCTGATATTCAATATTTTCGATATTTTTTTACACCTCTAAAAATATTTAATATGTAACCCGCAGCATCCATATGCCTGTGTGACGCTTGTGCGCGTGAGTCGGATTCTGTACCTTTGGCTTGTCAACAAAAGCACATGTACATCTATTCACGAGGGGCTTAAAACATTATTTACGACACTGGTATGAAACTGAACTACACTCTGCAACAGTAGAGGGAGCTAAAGACCAAATCTCCCATAACGCTGCTTTAAAGAACACTGGCCAAGTTTCTTTACCAAGTCATTAAAAAAATTAGACCTGGATTTAGTGCAATGCAGATGTGTTGTTTTCTATATGCGGCTCTATAGTAGTTTTCTATAAAAACTTTTAAAGGCCACTGAGACCACAATGCAATTGTCTACCGTAATCTATCTCATGAATCTATCCGAGGAAGCCAGGAAGCAGCATGGTGAGATGGGCAGTGAGGACATTGGTCAATGCAGTGCAAAAGGTTTGACAGTGGAGCCCAGCTGGGGGACGGTAGCCAGTGACGATGCTGGGATGGCTTGGATGGTGTGTACCACAGCCTTCCAGTGACCCTTCGAGCAAGCGCTCTCAGTGTGGTTGGTCAAGGTAGAGTCGGAGCGAACACAAGCCACAGCTTTGCTGGCATCCGTGGCACAGTGGCTGGCAGAGAAAGCGGAGAGCTTATGTCGAGAGCTGTGGAGATCTGCTGTTCTGGAAATGTGGACATATCGCTCTGGAACCACAGGGAAGAGGACATGGCTGTGATGGACCACAACAGTCATATCAGTTGGTAAACGACCAGTTTTTGACCATATTATGTTGCTACGGTGTTTTCTATATGTGGCCCTACAAAAACCAAAGCCAGGAAGCAGCATGGTGAGATGGGCAGCGAGGACATTGGTCAATGCAGCTCAAAGGGTTTGAGAGTGGAGCCCAGCTGGAGGATGTTGCTGGACAGGCAACCAGCTGCAAAGACCTGGTGGCGTGTACCACGGCCTTCCAGTGACCCTTCAAGCAGGTGCTGTCAGTGTGGAGGTCAAGGTAGAATCTGAGCTCTACCTTGCAACTTGGGTGGCAGAGAAAGAGGAGAGCAGATGTTGAGAGCTGTGGAGATCTGGGAATGTGGACATATTGCTCAGTCTTGTTCTGCTCTGGCACCACAGAGGGACCACCACAATTATATCAGTTGGTAATATTCTGACCATAGTATGTTGTTATGCTGTTTTCTATATGTGGCCCTATAAAAGCACTAGAAATGTACTGAGACCACAATGCACAGCATTTTCTACAGTAATCCATCTCATGAATCTATCCGAGGAAGCCAGACTTCTCAACGTCTCCACACATACTTTGGCATCTTCTGCTTATCTTCGTTTCTTACCAGCAGACACTGTAAATTAACAACACCCAGGCTGTATGTCGAAGAAAGGTATTAGAGCGTTATACTCTATGTGCCGTGCCAGGATATCAACAATGGCAGGATTCTGGGAAAGACATTCCTGGCTGGTCAAAAAGGGTCTGTAATATACGACTCCGTCTTCTGCAGAATGCAACGCAGCATTCCCTTCAGACTTTATCCGCTTTTCCCATCAAAGCCCCAAGGCTGCTAACAGTCACCAGGTCGCTAAGCAAGAGCAAGGATATGCGTTGAGATTCAATCAACTCATTCAACGAACAGTGAGAACACATTTATAAAATGGGATGATGTCCAATCAGCTAACAGGAACTTAATGTTTAATTTATCTGAGATATTCCAGCCAATAGTCACCAATACTTTGGGTCATGTTTTACATAGTAATGACCATCCAACCTATAGGAATTGGAGACTGCAATATAGACCCATAGAACTGATCCGTTATTAATAGAGTATTGATAAATGCTACTCATTCTTCTGTGGCATTATCAGTGATGATGTTAATATCAGTGACGTTGGGACTGTAGCACTAGGAGAACTCTGGATAAATCCAGGCAACAGCGTCTTCTTTTTATTTAAGGTTAAGATTTTTAGGTACGGGTTTTGGGGAAACACACATACATCAGGCCACATCTGATAAACTAAGTCTGTTAGACATAAATGGTCATTTACAAACATGCTCAGCTGTACGACAGTCTTTTAGGAACTAAGAAGATAACGCATCATATGATTTACGACAGCTCAATTGGGTTTTGGATCCTTTCTGATGTCCAGTAGAGGAGGACCCATGAACCCATGTATGAGGCCATAAAATGGGGTATTATGGTGTGGTAGTGTTCAAATCCATGACCATGGTCCTCAGTCGGAAAAGGGTGGAGTGTCCTCTCCAGGTTGGAAAAGATCCTCTGCCTCAAGGGGAGGAGTTTAAGTATCTCGGGGGCTTGTTCATGAGTGAGGGAAGGATGGAGCGGAAGGTTGAGAGGTGGATTGGCGCATAATTTGCTTTGATGCAGGCTTTGTACCGGTCTGTCCTGGTGAAGAGAGAGCTGAGCCAAAAGGTAAAGCTCTCAAGGTACCGGTCAGTCTACATTTCTACTCTCACCTGTGGTCACGAGCTTTGGGTGGTGGCCGAAAGGACGAGATCATGGATACAAGCTACCGAAATGAGTTTTCTACGTGGGGTGTTGGGTCTCTACCTTAGAGATAGGCTGAGGAGCTTGATTATATGGGGGAGGCTCAGAGTCGAGCCGCTTCTCCTCCACGTCGAGAGGAACCAATTGAGGTTGTTCGGGCATCTGGTTAGGCCTTCTGGACGCCTCCCTGTGGAGGTGTTCTGGACATGTCAGACTGGGAGGAGACCCCGGGGAAGACCTAGTATGCGCTGGAGGGATTATATCTCTCAGCTGGCCTCGGTATCCCCCTGGAGGAGCTAGAGGAGATGGGTGGGGAGAGGGAAGTCTGGGTTTCTCTGATTAGACTGCTTACCCCCCGAACCGGATCCCTGGAAAGGCGGTAGATAATAGATGGATGGATGGATGGATGGATGGATGGTGTCTTCGTCAACATCAAGAGGGACTGAATGCTGGAGCACAGCACTCAATAAACCAACACTCCAGACTGGTGAGAAATGGTGAGACCACCAAGTCTAAAGACAAGCAAAGAAGAAGACGACCAAACCCATCCAAGGACTGCAAAAGAAGAAGTAGGATGGTGAGATGGGCAGCAAGGTCAGTGGTCAATGGGCTTTTGGCCAGTGGACCCCGGCTGGAGGATGGTAGACAGTGTCAACACTGGGATGGTGGCCAGCAGTGAAGACCCATGGCCTTCCAATGATACTTTGAGCAAAGGCTTGGTCAAGGAAGAGCGTTGGCATTCCAGTGCACTGGTGGGTGGCAGGAAAGGCGGATGTTGCAAGCTTCAAGGAAGCTGGGCCGTGCTGGGGAAGAGAACACGGCTCGGATGGAGGACTGATGGCAAAGTGTTTGTGATAACCAATTATCAGAAACCAAACCTCAACAATCACATCAGTCAGTAGACCAGCAGTTAGCTGAATATCCAGCTCTTCAGAACTGAAATTATTCAGTGGTTTAGAAATCCCCAACACTCATTACCCCGATACCCAGCACCAAAAAGTAATCACCCCCAGTAATGATCGCAGATTCTTGGATCGCCCACCCTTTGAGCTAACCAACCCACAAGAAGCTTCTCCTCCAGTCACATCTGGCCAGTATCATCGCTTTCCAGAGTCTTTACTCAACTGTGAATCCCACAGCCACATGAGGATGATAAATCCTTACTGCTTCACCCTCAAGCACCTAAATCCCTCAATCCATGTTTTGAATGCGCTCCAAGAAGAACTCTCTCAAGGGCTCCTTGGGGGGGAGTTTATGGGCAAAGCCTGTCCCTTTCATCAACATGGAGCGAGGACTTGAAAGCCATTTGATATATATCTCGGTGGGGTCGCGAGGTTGCCACCAAAGCTGCATATCATCCTGACAGAGGGAGCAAATCCGCTCATACCGATAATTAAACCGGAACGTCAGAGAGAAAACACGACCAGCCAAATCAGATACACAATCAAATACTTTTCCATAACCTTTTGACCTTTAAGAAAAGGGGAACCATGCACTCCATTAGACACACAGAAGTGTATAATTTCCCTCTTTTGATAATGACTCTGGAGGGAAGCCCGTTATAGATACATACTGCTGTATGATTGCAGCGCTGATGATTAATCATGAACTTAGTTCCACCACTGAATACATCACTCCTCACAAATTAGTCAGTCGGAATGTATTCGGTACGATCTCTCTCACTCTAAGACCGGGAGAGTAGGAGCCAAAACTTGTAGGCTGACTCTTGACACAAGCCAGCTCCCTCTTGGATCTGAAGCAGAATGCTCTACTGACCTGAAGAATAGAAGAGAAACCAAACTGTGCCATGAAGGGAGACGCACTAACAAAGCCCACCAGAGCTAAACATCTATAAATACATACCTCATCACAACAACGTATAACTCTTAAGCCTCGTAGGCTGTCATGCTTTCGCTGTGAACCGGCAGAATGATGGTGGTCTTTTATATTTTCTGAAATCACTTTGGTTTTCTGTTGTTTGCTGTAAGTTGGGCGAGACTACATTTGGCATAATCGACCTCAATCAACCTTTATTTAATCTCGGAAATACATTGAGGGGTGACCCTCTTTTTCAATGCAGCCGAGCATATACATTTTAAAGGATTAAAAGCAAAATGAGCAAAAATAATAATAATAATAAATAAAATGTAAATTGTAAATAAACATTTAATATAGATGCATCAAATATAATGTAAAAAATGTTAAAAATTTTATAAAAGAATATAAAAGAATATAAAATAAACATATAATACATATGACAAGATAATAAAAAGTTGAAATACTAATAAAAATATACTCATTAAAACTATCACGATAAAATAAAAGATAATAATAATAATAAAATAAAATAAAGTCTGATCCATCAATTAAATAACCAGCGTTAGCATTATGGAAGACGATATATATATATATATATATATATATATATATATATATATATATATATATATATATATATATATATATATATATATATATTCGTGTGTGTGTGTGTGTGTATTAAATGGTTAAGAATCTACATTCTGACTCGACTTATAGAGGCACAAATGACAGGTAGCCTACACGCCTCAGGCACAAGAGATTGGACAGTTTGTGGACTATATATTTTGACAGAGAGTCGTTTGAGAACCAGCGTGTGAACCTACGTGTGTTTTAAAGCTCCTGCGGTATCTAGAACAGTCTTAGGTTCTACACTGGACGATTAAGAAACAGTTAGCAATGCGCAGCCAAGTGACTCTACTGAAGCCTTTATCAGCTTTTACATGTTAATAAACATGTGAAATACTACCACAACTTTAGATACACACTGATAAATCCGTGCTTTCAGTAGGCCTGGCCATGTTTGCGACGCATGGACGCATGTTTTGCTAATCTACGTAATTTCACAATCGATGTTGCCCCAGCCCTACTTCACACACACACACACACACACACACACACACACAACTTAAAACTCTACCATGCAAAGAGAAAACAAGATCTAATCAGACGCCGCCGCCTTCTCTGGGTCCGAGCTCCGTTAAGGTGTCCCGAGGAGACGTGGAAAAGTGTTCTGCAGAATCAAAATCTGAAATTCTTTTTGATAATCATGGTCCCCCTGTTCTTTAGGAAACATCTGGCCTGTTATCAACAAACAGTTCAAACGCCAGCGTCCGTGATGGTGTGGAACAGCACTTGTGCACATGACCTGGTTGACATGCTCATCTGTGAAGCTCCATTAAAGCTGAACTTTCTCAGAGAAGGTCTGTTTATTTCAGCAACACCATCAACCACATTCTCTATTTATTACAGTAGCAGCTCTGTAGTGAAAGACTGACCTGCCTGCAGTCCAGACCACTGGTCACCCACTGAAAACATTCAGAGCATTATGAGAGGAACAACAGGAGCGGAAACATTCCTGATATCAGATCTATAGCAATCGTCCCCTCAGTTCCCCAAACACTTACAGAGAGCTGTTCATCAACACAGAGCTGAACATCAACCTGTACCAGCTTTTTAGACACACGTTGCTGGACTTAAATTCTACATATATAGGTGATTCTTCAATTACGGGCTCTTTTGTAATGTTTAGTTTTATAAAGTAATGCATTTCACTTGAATTTCATTATAAAATCACAGTATTAGACTAAATTATATTTAATTTCTAAATAATTTAAAAGATACTGATGGTGAAATTGAAAACCTGTCATTACCATCAACAAATGTCATTATCATCTCAACAGGGTACGTGTTGGTAATGACGTGTTGCGGTAATGACAGTTTTCACTTTTTTAAGAAAAAAGTTAGCTAGGCCATGGATTTGCTAAAGCTAATTAACAGCTAGTACAAGATGCTTTTTAAATACACATAAATAAATAAATAATGTGTAAATGTAATGTGTAGTTGTAAATAAATGAATAAATAAATAATGTGTATATGTAATGTTTAGTTGTAAATAAATAGATAATGTGTAAATGTAATGTTTAGTTATAAATAAATAAACAAATAAATAAATAATGTTTAAAATAAATAAATAAATAAATGTAATGTTTAGTTATAAAAAATAAATAATGTGTAAATGTAATGTTTAGTTATAAATAAATAAATAAATAATGTGTTTATGTAATGTTTTGTTTTAAATAAATAAATAATATGTAAATGTAATGTTTAGTTATAAATAAATAAATAATGTGTAAATGTAATGTTTTGTCGTAAATAAATAAATATGTAAATGTAATATTTAGTTATAAATAAATAAATAAATAAATAATGTGTAAATGTAATGTTTTGTTGTAAATAAATAAATAAATAAATAATGTGTAAATGTAATGTTTTTTTGTAAAGTACTGCCGTACTGATGTGCTACCTTTAAATAGTTCCCTGCAGAAGTCATACACTGTTGCGGTAATGACGATATGTTGGGGATGATAATATATTGCTCAAAAATATGCATAGGTACAAATATGAAACTAAACAGTACATTCAGTTTCTTATTAAGTTTTTATGAAACTCATATTGCGATCTTTTTCATAAATTGATCACTTTTTAGTATTTTATTGGGGCCCAGAAGTGTTAAAGTCTGGGTTGTGGCCAAAGTAGCAAAATATTGATATTTAAATCATTATAAAATATGGAAATTATGGTGTGTCATTTTTTTGTGATGTAGTTTAATACCTAAAATGTTTGTTTTGTAATAAAGTAATTTTAATGCAAATGTATAACCTAGAGACGTTCCCCCAACTGAAGAATCACCTATATAAAAAAGACAGCATACATATTAAGATAATAATATTGTAATAGATAGTGATAATAATATTAACAATATGTTGTCTTTGCACTACTTTTAATTAAATATAGGGTTTAAATGATTTGCATTATGTTCCAACTGTTTTAGAAGCCTCGGACGTTCGGTTCCTATCACCACCACTATGAACACTTCTGACTTGTTTCATTTCTCTAGAATGAAGAATGGTAAACCACTCTGAATGACTATGTTTACATCTAATTAATTTATATATCCTTAAAGCATTGTTAGCCTTTAGAGAAGAAGCTTGACCACACAAGAAAGTTCTTTCACAGACCAAAAAAAAAAAGTTTTCCTCGTTGTGTCTCTTCAGCAAAGAGAAATAAAACATTTTTATTCACCTCGGTTCTACCCTTAACTCCCTCTCACCACAGCCGAGCTCCTCTGAGACAAATGCATCACAATAAGCGAAGGTCTAGGCCTCAGCTAGCTCACATCAAGATCCCCAGAGTCCCACTCATTCTGACTTCGGCCATCTCCTCTTCTCTCTTCCCTTCTTTTTAAAGATAGTGGAGTTTAGCATTATTAGCTACCTATGCTAATTACTCCGCTGCCTTTAACCGCTCCTCCATTATTTATTGAGTGGGTGGCCCAAAAACATGTATGTCGTATCTCCTCAGAGAATAAAACTCCACATAGCACAGATTCTTCAGTGTGTTCTTCAGGGAAATGGTGGTTAGCGACGCTAGTAGAGAATCTGATGCTAACATTACCTATTTGGTCACTGACGTGGCTGAAGTAACCGGGGCAGGGGATGGTAACCAGCTGTCCCAACGTAGCCGACGGCCAGCAAGCGGCTTCCCATTTACCGCTGCAGCCTGTGAAAAAACAGAACATCAGTTTGATGAGCTTCATCCACAAATAGCGGAGACGACTTAGCATCCCAGCTAACACACAACACTGGCATTGACTACTTTCGCACAACGTTGCTACAATGTTGTCAAAAGGGGTGTTTTTAGATTGTTTGAACAAGGTTGTCACAACATTGGCACAACGTTACTACTAATAAATGTTGTGGTATAGGGCCAAAGAGAGTATGGTGGTCAGTCTTTAACCACCCAAATCCAGCATGGGGGTAACTGATAATAGTTGCTTGACGCATCTATTGCAATAAGCCCAGATCCAGGCCAGTGTTGGACCCAAGCTGATGAGTTTTACTTTATTTTAATCAAAGAAACAAACAAACAAGCAAACAAAAAATTTATTAAGTTATTGTTCAACATACACTGCTCAGAACACTCTCTTAAATCTTCCAGGAACCTCCCTCTACCTGCACAGTCTTAAAACATTTAAATAAACAGATCAAGAAAATAAAGTGCTAATGTGGCTCCTACAGTTGTCTAGTAAAATTCCATTGAGTTCCATAAAGATATATATAATAGAACGTATTAAGGATTGTTGCCACTACATTGTAAAATAACACCGTTGGTACTAAACAATACGTTACCACAACGTAACTGTGTTTGCAGGAATGATCCTCTTAGCATTCCTACTAGTTCCTACCAACGTTGCCTTTACACTTCCGTTTCCTCATTTAGCAGCAACTTTAGAAGAACTCATGGGCCAAAAACTAAAATCTCTATCATTACATGGTATTATAGCTTGATGTAGTTAAATAAACACAAGTATTAACTTTGAGGATGAAACTATACACAGCTTAATTAAATCAACGTGTCTCGTGGGAACCAATACAAAGATATTTAACTCTACTAATCTGATACAACACTGCACACAGCTGAATACAGTGAGTATCAGTAAACAGCAGAGCTAGCACGCACAGCTAACACAAAACAAACAACCCAGAACACCATACAGACCAGATCTGACCGGTACGAACTAGGGCTGGGCGATAAAACGATAACGATAATTATCGCGAAATAACATTTTCTCGATAGAACTATAAGACGTAGTCGATAGAAAGTCGATAGAATTAAGTTTCGTCCATGTGTTGAGAGACAACACGAACAGCCAATGAGAATGAGAATAGCGCTGCTCCAAACCAATCAGGTGGCTGAACCAGAGTTCCAGCCATTTCATGTTTGGTTGAGACACACAGTACAGAATGTAGACATAGCAGCACCTTAACCCACGTACTAGTAATCTGATTACTGCAGGCGTCACAGTCGAGCAGAGAGAATAAAATAAGAGAAAATAACAGAAAACGTTAAACTACTACTGAAAGAAACATGATACACGTATTAATAATCTATAAATAATCTATAAGATAAGATAAACAGTTAAACAGGTGCTGTCCTGCTGCTGTGTTGATGAAGCTCTACAGGATGTTTGATCTTCAAGGTCTCGTGTGTAGCAGTTGTACTGTTGTGATCATCTCCACTGTGCAGAGCTGACAGAGCACCACACTGTTGTGTTTCTGTGTGAAACATTCCCACAACTTTAGATACACGCGAGCGATAGTTTGTAGCTGCAGCTTGCGCTCCGGATAAATCCATGCTTTCAGTAGACGCAGCCACTTTTGCAACGCATCGGCGCACGCTATGCTAATCGTTGTAATTTCGTAATCGATAAAGATAAATATATGTACTGTATGAGTTCAAGTGAGAACGCTGAGGCAAAGTTGACTTTATAACCAAAATCCCAAGTAGGAAACTATTTTCTACTGAAAACAGAATCACTAAAACAACTGCCCATTTGAGTCGAGTCACCGCTACGAGTGCTTTCCTGTGTGTGCGCGTGTGTTTAATACAGTTGTGTAATGTTCTATAGTACATTTGTCCATTTGTCTGAAAATAAATTAGAGGATAAAAACAATTTAAGAAAAAATTTAAATTTTGATATCTTCATATCTCACTTAAAGTAAAAAGGCAATAGTGATTTGATTTATATCGTGATATATATCGATATCGACTGATATGAAAAAAATTATCGTGATAAGATTTTTTCCCATATCGCCCAGTGGTTGCAGACTAATTGTGGGACTTTTAGTAGAAAGTGAGTGATGAATAATTTTGTCTAATACTCTAATCACTGCCCAGAAAGTGCTGAGAAAACATCAGTGGACCACCAGCTTTTATTGTATGGTTATAATAAACATAAAGCCAAAAAACCCATGTTGCAAAACTGTTGGCAGATCAAAATGAAATATTTCTATGACTTTATGATAGAATTTCTGCAGGAGTTGGACATTTTCAGCCTTTCCTACAACCAAAAACATGGATAGCCATCTTAGTGATATACATCGGTGTCATTTTGGAAGGAGCATCGTCTAATCACCCGTCTTGTAACAGATTCAAGTCGAAAAAAAGTGGAATGAGTGGCTGTTAATTCCCCGTCATCTTCATTCGGTTACTTTGCAGCAGCAGACGAAGCAATCAAGGATGTTATCGCCAGGGAGAGCGCGCAGACATCGCAAGCCTAACTAGTATGAGCAAACAATCTGCATATTGCTGTGTCGCTTATTACTCTGGAGGCCTTTCTGATGTTCTTTTCTGGATTTTTAACTCGCTCTGCTCATCAGTGACAGCTCGGAGACATCAAGCCGCCACCACCTGTCGTTGCTTCGTCTATTAAAAACATAATCAGTGGTAGATTAGTTTGTCTGGATGAGGGAACAGACAGTACTTTGTTAGCCGCATGCGTGGGGGTAAAGTAGAACAACTCTTATTAATATCAACACACACAGATGCTTGCTTTGTTCACACCCCTGTTACGTCTACTTCACATTGCAAACAGTCTGTCTGAAGGAATGAGTCATATCTACCGCTGGTATGAATTCTTAGGATGAGACGTCTTGTTTCTGCAGAGTAATTTAGTACATGGTTTTGTTTGATTTGAATTTATGTTCCCCATTAGGGCTAGGCGATATAGGAAAAAATCTTATCACGATATTTTTTTTTCAGTCGATATCGATATATATCACGATATAAATCAAATCACTATTTGCTTTTTACTTTAAGTAAGAAGTGAAGATATCAAAATGTAAAAATTTTGTTAAATTGTTTTTTATCCTGATTTATTTTCTCTCAAAAGATAGACAAATGTACTATATATATATATATATATATATATATATATATATATATATATATATATATATATATATATTTATGGGGCAGTATTAGTATGAACAGTATTCACACACAGAAACTGTGTTAAGCAGGCTGTTGCTGGCTCTTTAAGCTCGAGAATATTAAGATAATATTTTCTACTCAGGATTTTTGGTTTTAAAGTCAACTTTGCCTCAGGGGTCTCACTCGAACTCCTACAGTACATATATTTATCTTTATCAATTACAAAATTACGTCAATTTGCATAATGTGCGTTGATGCGTCACTAAGGTGACCGCGCCTACTGAAAGCATGGATTTATCCGGAGCGCAAGCTGCAGCTACTAACAATCACTCACGTACATCTAAAGTTGTGGGAGTGTTTCACACAGAAACACAACAGTGTGGTGCTCTGTCAGCTCTGCACAGTGGAGATGATCACAACAGTACAACTGCTATACACGAGACCTTGAAGATCAAACATCCCGTAGAGCTTCATCAACACAGCAGCAGGACAGCACCGGTTTACCTGTTTATCTTATCTTATAGATTATTTATAGATTATTAACACGTGTAACATGTTTCTTTCAGTAGTAGTTTAACGTTTTCTCTTATTTTCTCTTATTTTATTATCTCTGCTCGACTGTGACGCCTGCAGTAATCAGATTACTAGAACGTGGGTTAAGCTGCCGCTACGCCTACACGTTTCTATCGAGGAAACGTTATTTCACGATAATTATCGTTATCGTTTTATCGCCCAGCTCTATTCCCCATCATAACCTTCTAAACCAAAACCTCCTCAAATCTATAAGCAACTGTATGGATGCATAAACAACATAAGCCCCGCCCTCTCCCTTCGTACCTTTGACAAAATCCTCATCAGGTTTGACAGTAGGTGTTTATTAGCTGTGTTTTTTCAGCACTAAATAAATAAAATAATAATATTAATAATAATAATAATACATTTTATAACTATGGTTACATGATGGTGCTGACGTGTCACAGCTAGAAGGGCCTTTCATTTTATTCATTTGTAGGCTTAGGGTTCGGGAACCTAGTGTTTGCACATTTAACCTATTCAGTGCTGGTTCCATCCCCTGAACTGACAGAACTTGACTGAAGTGGCCTTGAGCAAGACACTCCACCCCCAACTGCTAACCCGGGTGCTGTGGATAGGGCTGCCCACCACTCCAGACAAGTGCACTCACTACTTAGTGTGTATGTGGGGGGTTCCCTGCACTGAATGGGTTAAATGTGCAAACACAAGCGGTGAATGATTGTAAATTCTAAAAAAAAATCCTAATGAGTGAAAAAAATAAGGACCAGGTTTTAATTAAACTCATTCGTAATTGATAATTAATGTAAGAAATGCAGATGTTGGACATTTTCAGCCTTTCCGACAACAAACAACACAGATAATCAGCTTCAGTCTGATATACATCGGTGACAATCATCAAAACACCCGTCTTGTAAACAGATTCAAGAAGAAAACAAGTGGAATGAGTTTGTCTGGGTTTCCTCCTACAGACCAAACACAAGTAATCAGGCAAGTTGGATAAGCTAAACTGTATATACAGTGAATGGGTTCATGTGACTGTGTCACTCATATTAATTAACAAGCATTGCCTCCTGTTTTCCCGAAGGCCAAAACCCGCAAGCACAAATCATCACTTTATAAAAGTGTCTCATAAATCCACTCCATCAGGAGATAAGAGGGGCTACCTCTGACCTTTGCTCTGATCCATTCCAGGGGAGCAGAATATAATATCTTTAATGGAACACGGCGTTTTGAGCAGTTATGATGTATGGAATAGAATTTCCAGCAGATATAATAATGTCACTGTGATATGTCCTAACTTTTAGATATACTGTTGTAGTTTTATAGATATACACAGTTTCAGTGCACTTCTACTGCTCTTCTGTTTTGCAGAGTGAACTCAACACAGCATGTGTGTTAATGAGGATTCCAGTGACTCATCACTGACATTAGATGCTCGCTGATAAAAAAGAAAAAGAAAAAAAAAAGTCTCAAGTCGCTTCAAAGTATTCCGGGACTTTGAACTAACTGACTGCAACTTCAAAGTACTTTCCGTTCAGCTATTTTCCTTTTATTTGGAAATGCTGAAGATTAACCACATCCAGTGGAGAAGAGGTGGTACATGTGCTAAACAAGGTCGTAATTCACCCACATAATTAGGGGTGTGAGAAAATATCAAAATATCGAATATCGGGATATTATGTTTGGTAATACTGTATCGATTCTCAAAAACACAGTATCGATACACAGATTCCTGGCAGACAGTGAATCATTGTGTGTTGTGTTTAAACCTCTGACCACTAGGTGGCAGTGTTGTAATCTATTTTCAGCTCCACTCCAATATTAACAAGCAGCACAAGGGTGCAATGCTGTTGTAGGCATTGATAAACCTGTTCATACAGTGGTGTGTTTTAATAGTAGGATTTGAAAAATCCCAATATATCACTTTGCTTGCAGTATCACAATATATCACGAGATATTGAATCGTGACCGCTGTATCACGATAGGTATTGTATCGCCAGGTTCTTGCCAATACACAGCCCTAATTA
Source organism: Megaleporinus macrocephalus (assembly GCA_021613375.1). Lineage (NCBI taxonomy): Eukaryota > Metazoa > Chordata > Actinopteri > Characiformes > Anostomidae > Megaleporinus > Megaleporinus macrocephalus. The sequence continues at coordinate 6,130,977 of CM038723.1, forward strand.
TAATACAAATATATTCCCCAAACTATGTAAAAAATAATAAGCATCCCCTGCTGGTCACGACTGTGAATGGTCATCTTAAAAGACAAAACATATGATGCAGTTTGATCCCAGCATAAAACCTTCTTCCTTTTAAAGCTTAGAGTAGCCAGAAAATGGTGACGAATAAAAGAAATGAACACAGTATTTGGTACACAAACCCAATTAGATACCAAAAGTGGAGCTCAGGGAATAAAATACTATAAAAATGCATGATATGATGCACCTCATGGGCTTTTCTACTGGCTGTAATAAATATGCTATACTCCTCATTGTCCAACTTAAAACAGCCCATTTTGAATTTAGAGTTTTCGTGATGTCACACAAACAATATCTACACACACACACATACATACATTTTATATATATATATATATATATATATATATATATATATATATATATATATATATATATATATATATATATATATATATATATATACCTACTGAACTTCAAGGTGAAGTTATAAGAAGACTATTTATTTAAATGAGGTACAAAACAGGGTAGCCAATCAGAATGCAACTCATTTACATAAAGCAGCTTTAATGGGAAGTCCCAAATAAGTCCTTGAGATGTGAACTGATTTATTATTTGTATGAAATTGTTCAGTTGTTAAGAATTTTACTGACTGAGAGATGATCTCTATAGTGGTGGTGATGTTAACCAGGGTCTCCATGACAACACAAAAATAGCCATTTTACTTACTACCAAATGTGTTTTAAAATAAATGGATTAAAATACATTTAAGTCACAACTTAAACACAAAATTATCATAAAACGAAGTGTCGGACTTTGTTTTCACACATATTAAACTTGTAGACATCTGGTTCCCTTCACCACCACTGTGAACTATTCTGATTTGCCCAGGTTTCTCTAGAATGGAGCATTTAATCCTGAACCACTCTGACTGACTTAATTTACATCTTAAACGTTTAACTGCGTAGAATTTTATTGGAGAACGGGTGGACTTCCCCTCTTAAGGCAAAGTAACACAAATTGATGGTAAAAGGTCATGTATAAATTAATTATAGAACATTATGACCCCTTTTTTACTGCCTATAGCAAAGACCCCACTTTCTTCATTGCTGAAGCTCGCGCCCTGTCGTTTCAGTTCAGTTCAGTTTTTGCCGGTACAGCTTTGATTAGACAGATCAGATCTTAATCTTTTAATGGAGAAGTTTAACTGAAGCGGGCTTAGAATTAATAGCAGTACAGGAGCTCCGCGCAGCGGCTAACAATCGCAGGCAAACACGGCAATCGGATTCAGGTCTCCCAGCGGCTATTATTATGTGTATGAAAGGTAAACAAACCTGATGTGACATTTTCCAACTTGGCCAAACACTCGTCCTGCTCCCTCTCCAGGTCTATCATGAGGTCACACATCTGGACCGATAACATCTGGATGAACAGATAAGGCCAAAGTCAGCAGACTGGACTTTTTACTCGCATTCATAGCATTTTCAGTGACATTCACACAAAAGGTTACAGGCAGTGAGAATTCCCTGATGGAAAACAAATGGAATAATAATATTAATAAATAAAAAAAAAAAACATGGGCTGCTTTATAACAGGCATAGAAATAGTCACAATTATTGCCTGCAGTGCTCGGAGTAAAGGAGCTGCCTACGGAAGCTGGCCTTTGTTGGATGTCGGGGGTGGGGGGGCTTTATAATGGGAACAATGAGGACTGCATTTTGTCACTGTCAGAAGAAAATGTATAAGGAAGTATATCATATAAATAAATATTAAATATAAGTATATATTAGGGCTGGGCGATATGGGAAAAAATCTTATTACGATCATTTTTTCATATCAGTCTATATCGATATATATCATGATATAAATCAAATCACTATTTCCTTTTTACTCAAAGTGAGAAGTGAAGATATCAAAATTTAAAATTTTTCTTAAATTGTTTTTTATCCTCTGTTTTTTTTTTTCAGACAAATAGACAAAAGTACTATAGAACATTACACAACTGTATTAAACACACACACACACACACACACATATATATATATATATATATGGGGCAGTATTAGTATCAACAGTATTCATGTTGCTGGCTCTTTAAGCTCGGTCTGAGGAAAGGACTCAGATTTATGTTTATGTTCACTCACTTTTGGTTTTAAAGTCAACTTTGCCTCAGCGTTCTCACTCAAACTCCACATGGACAGAACTTAATTCTATCGACTTTCTATCAACTACGTCTTATAGTTCTATCAAGGAAATGTTATTTCGTGATAATTATCGTTAGCGCTTTATCGCCCAGCCCTAGTATATATATATATATATATATATATATATATATATATATATATAGTCAAGTCAAGTCAAGTAGGTTTTATTGTCATTTCAACTACATACAGAGTACACAGTGAAACAAAACAACGTTCCTCCAGGACCATAGTGCAACATAGACAGTGCATACAGACACAAGTGCAACACGAACAAACAAGTGAGGACAGACAACACAACACAACACAGTACAGACAACACAACACAGTACAGACAGAACACAACACAGTACAGACAACACAACACAGTACAGACAGAACACAACACAGTACAGACAGAACACAACACAGTACAGACAGAACACAACACAGTACAGACAGAACACAACACAGTACAGACAGAACACAACACAGTACAGACAACACAACACAGTACAGACAACACAACACAGTACAGACAGAGAATAATAAATAATTGCTGGTAGTGTGCAAATTGTGCAATGTGTAATAAATAGAGTCCAGTGAGGTAGTAGAGTTATCAGTGCATATATATATATTATATATATATATATATAAAAGGAAATATACAAAAACATTGATTTTTAATTGATTTTTAAAGTAAGTCAAGGCCTGTTTTCTTTACTGAGAAGACCAGGACATCCTGGAATGCTGCAAATAACATGCCAGACTCTCAGTTCATGTGCTCCACCGCCAATCCAGCGCCTTTGACTTTCAAATGGACATTCCAGGCTTTACAGGCTGACTTGTGCATCCACATCATATTTCAGCATGCTTTTCCCTCCTGACTACATAACGCTGCTTCTTTCAGTTTTCAAAGGAGCAGTGTGTAAAATTCAGATGGGGGTCCACTATCAGAAATGAAATATAGTAGAGATGGAGAGATCGATCGGCTACGTATCAGTATCGGCCGATTTTTAATCAAAATCTGTGATCAGCCGATATTTCTCCAATTTAGCCAATCCCCAGAGCCGATCAATGGCGTTGAACCAATGAGCCTAATTTCTGTATTTCCAGTTAGCGTTTCATTGAAACCTCCTCCGGCCAGCTCCCTGCAATTTCTATCTGAACCACTAGGTGGAAACACATACCCTTTTATTTTCGACAGACTGACTAAAGCAGCGCCTCGCGAGAACAGTTTTGTGACTCAGACTCATCCAGAGCGTTTTTAAATCTGTTAAATTAACCGTGTCTCGTTGGAGATATAACAGAGTCTGAGTTTAATGACTGCAGTGTTTACTGCATTTATTTAATTATCTTCTTTAGTTTTAAATTAAGGGTCTGAATTTAATGATTGGCGGTACAGGCGGTATTTGTTTTATGTACTTTGTTTATTTACTGCTAATTTAGTTAAAAAATATTATGCTGTTTCACATGAGCTCGTTAAAAATGGTAATAAACCAGTTTAGATCATGTTTCATGACTTGCTTGCGCTAATAACTACATGTAGCCCTGCCGTGGCATATAGCCCCGCCCTTTATCGGTATCGGCTATCGGCCGATCGCGTTGAAAGGTGATCGGCGATCAGAATTGGCCTTATAAACACTGATCTCTAAACTATAGTATACAAAACTAGGTTTCAGTAGTGTAATTACTTGCAACTACCAATAGTCGTGTTTTGTTAGCTTAGAATAAGCCTTCATATCTGTATAGGAGCAGCTCATCATCCAGCAGAAGCTGCCACAGCCATGTTTCTACAGTAGTCCAGAACAGATACATACTCTGACTGCAGAGAGTCTGATAGCTGGAGTCTCCTGTTCACCACCTTTAAAACTATGGCGGACCTATTTGTCAGCCATCCCAAATTATGACAAATAGTGGATTGAACTTAATGTTTAGCACAAAAACTAAAGACTAATTAAAGGAGGATGAATGCTCACCATCCTAAAAGAGAAACAATGAAGAAAACTGGGTTCTGGGTAAGGGGTTTAGGGGATGAGGGTTCAGTATGTTGCAACACCTAACCTCACCTATAAAGGTTACACACTGCTCCTTTAACAAGAAATCTTACATAGTGCAGCTTTTAATTTGCAGGGCTTTATACTGAACTGACTTCAACAGTGATGCTGACAAGCTCAAGTTCAAGAGGCTTTATTGTAGGGCTGCAGCTATCGATTATTTTAGTAATCGAGTATCCTATCGATTATTTTAGTAATCGAGTATCCTATCGATTATTTTAGTAATCGAGTATCCTATCGATTATTTTAGTAATCGAGTATCCTATCGATTATTTTAGTAATCGAGTATCCTATCGATTATTTTAGTAATCACCTATTCTATCGATTATTCAATCAATTAATCAAGTAATCGTATAAAAAATATTTTTTTAATTAAGGAGCAATAGTAAATATATAAGATCAAATAAGACAGATTTCTTAACATTTTATTGCTTAAATTACATATAGTACAGTTTTAAAGAAAACATTTTAATAATTACTACTATTGAAATGTATTACTAGACCTATATATCATACTATAACATCACAAGACTGGCTACTGTACACAAGTAGCGAACTGTGACCCTTAAGCCCCCCCACCCCCACCCCCTCCCCTCAGCAAACTAGCTAGCTGTTTCTCCAGCTAGCGTCGCCACGGCGGGCAGAAATTATCATACAGTTAAGCCCCGCCCATTTAGAGGGAAGATATGATTGGTCAGATTTACTGTCATTTGAAATTGGTATCTGAATTATAACTGCCTGGCCCCCTCTGTACATGAACAGCGGGACCACCAATCACCAACATTCTGCAGAGTCATCACAGTCCTTATAGGGGGAGACACAGACTCACAGGCTTCCACTTAACCCCTCACGCTCCAACACAGATTGAATAGAAACGTTTAAATAATTTATTTGTCTATATTTTTATGATTGTTTCATAAACTCATCTCAACTCACCATCACACTGATTTAAGCTAAATGTTATGGTTACTGTGTGTCGCTCCGCTCTGTGGACTGGACGTGCTGAAACACTGAAACACTGGTGTTGTGCTCGGCTGGGGGTTACCGTAAAACTTAGACTCTCTATCAGTTCACTGGGAAAGCTCAGTTGCTTGCTTTCTGAAGTTAGCTTATATTTGAATTCCTCGTTCCACCTTAAATAATATAGAAGTTACATCCTGCTGCCTCTAACTGCTGCATCATTTAAGGTGGAACGCCGGAATTCACATAAGAAGCTAACTTCAGCCACAGCTTTCTTCAGGTCGGCGCTCAGTAACTGTTTCCTCGGCTAGTTCGGTTGTACAGTAGACTGTGGACACTGTGTATGCTTTTCTCTTCTGTTCTCCTCTCTTTATTCTCTCTCTCTTTCTCTTTTTTACAATCCGCGCCATCAAATCACGTCTTCTTCGTGTCCCCTGGCAACACCGTAAGCGCGCGCTGTGCAACAGTGAAAGTCATCCGTGTGAAATAGTGCGCTGTATATGGTTATATATTGAGATGGACCAATCAGCGTTTTTGAGGCTGATTCTGATCGCCAATCACCTTTCAGCACGATCAGCCGATAGCCAATACCGATCGAAGGCGGAGTATACGCCACGGCAGGGCTACATGTAGTTATTAGTGCAAGCAAGTCATGAAACATGGTCTAAACTGGTTTATTACCATTTTTAATGAGCTCATATGAAACAGTATAATATTTTTAACTAAATTAACAGTAAATAAACAAAGTAAATCAAACAAATATCTCCAATTTTGCAATCATTACATTTAGACCCTTAATTTAAAATGAAAAAAGCGAATTAAATACATGCAGTTAAACGCAGACACCTAGTGGTTCAGATAGGAATTGCAAGGAGCTGGTTTGTAAGGGTCTCCTCTTCCTGGATGAAAAGCTATCTGGAAATACAAAAATTAGGCTCATTTGTTTAACGCCATCGGTCAGCTATCGGGATCGGCTCTAAATTGGAGAAATACCAATACACAGCCGATCGATCCTTCCATCTCTAGTTATATGGACTAAAGGAATCTTCAAAGCAAAGAATTCGCTTCGATGATTTTTTGTTATCGAGTTACTCGAGGAATCGTTTCAGCCAATACAATATACACACTCCAGATAATAAAGACAAAGACATACAATAAATACAAAAACAGGACACAAGTCAGACACGATCAGCTCTGCCAACCTAAAACGCATGTAGTATGACTGGAAATGTAAACGCCTCACATTTTCAAAAATTGTCTGCTTATGACTCCACACATTGATAGAATTCCGTGAATCTCTCACTTAATTGGAATTCCGATTCTGTGTCCTTTGACACTTTCATTATGAAAAAAAAACCCTAAACACCTGTGTGTTGCTTGAACACCTCCCAAGGACACGTGACAGCTTGATTCATTTCTCCGACCACCTTCCCTCGGCGGCCAGTTTCCAGTTTTCCTTAAGGCGTAATCTTCATTATTAGACAGTGTGCTCCCGAAGATTCCTCCACGGAGCTCTAGAGGACTGTGAGATTTACTGCGGTTACTTTGGCAGATGGAGGTGCTCAGTGATGGTATAAATCTCCCAGCCCCCCCCACCCCCCCACCCCCTCCCCAACACTGATTACTAGCCTCAAACAAGACCCATATGGGCCACGGACGCTGCTCCTACTGTAGCTGAGATGTCAGAGGCAGGTTTTTCACAGTGCTAGAAGTTCCACGTAGGGCCTAAAGAATGATGTGCAACCATCATGGTGCTAATTTAGCAATTTCAGCCTCATTCAGATCAGATATAATGGTCAACACCTGTGATCACTGGGGAAAAAAGGCAATGGTATAACCGTCGGCAGGTGCTAAGACTTCCTAGAAGGACAGCGATGAGCATGAAACGATAGAAACGTCCTTCAGAACATACGTGCTGATGCCTTGACGAACGCTATAGGAGTCAAACACAAACGTTGCGTGCGTCACCGATTTTTGAATGGCGCTGTGATCAAGGACGCGTCTGACCTTGGACTTTACCAACAAACAATGAATGTGGTTGCCATGGCGTCACATCCAGAAAAGGAAAACTAAAGCATCACTATTTTAAACAAAGCCAGCTTCCAGACCACGGCTAGTGCTCTGCGTGTGAATACGGAGGACCCCCTCCATGGTGACAGCGTCAGCGATGCCGGGCTCGCAGAATGAAAGGTGCAATTATTTGTCCAGAACGGTCACTTATGGAACTGAGCATGGACAGAAGATCCACACATGGACAGTGACCTGCTCCACAACAAGCCTTCCAGAGTTATTTTAACCCCTACTGTGTTGAATTAAGCACCTTCTGAGTTGAACAAACACCCTCAGGATTTACTGGGCAGTTATGGTACTGACCATAGACTCATGGTCGGCACATGGACAATGAACTGCTCCACAACAAGATCTCCAGCGTTATTTTAACCCTACTGTGTTGAATTAAGCACCTTCTGAGTTGAACAAATACCCTCAGGACTGAACCATCAGCGCCAGGTTTGAATTAACAGCCTCAGAATTGAACCTTTAGCTACAAACTTAAATTAACAGCCTCGGGATTAAACTATCAGCTGTATGATTGAATTAACAGCATCAGGACTGAACCATTAGTAACAGGGTTGAATTAACAGTGACAAGTTTGAATCATCAGTAACAGGGTTGATTTAACAGTGACAGGTTTGAACCACAGTAACAGGTTTGAATTATCAGTGACTGAATTAGAGAGAGCTGAATTAACAGCCTCAGGTTTAAACATCAGCTGCAGAGTTGAATTAACAGCCTCAGGTTTGAACATCAGCTGCAGAGTTGAATTAACATCCTCAGGTTTAAACATCAGCTGCAGAGTGGAATTAACAGCCTCAGGTTTGAACATCAGCTGCAGAGTTGAATTAACATCCTGAGGTTTAAACATCAGCTGCAGGTTTGAATTAACAGCCTCAGGTTTGAACATCAGCTGCAGAGTTGAATTAACAGCCTCAGATTTGAACATCAGCTGCAGAGTTGAATTAACATCCTGAGGTTTAAACATCAGCTGCAGGTTTGAATGAACAGCTTCAGCATTAAACTATCAGCTACAGATACACATACAGAATTGAACAAACACCAACATATCTGAATTAACACCTACTATGTTGCATTTACAGCCTAAATTAACCATGTTGAATCAATTGAACTTGAACACTTACAGGTTTGAACCATTATCTTCTAAATTGAATGGGCATTAATAAATACAGTGTTTAAGGGTTGAATGAACAGGTTCAGAGTTTAATTAACATCTACAATACTGAATTAACACCTACATGATCGAATTAACATAATGAACTGAGCCATTATGAATTATTATTGAATTATTACTTTCAGAGTTGAATGTGTTAAATGTCCCCTGATACTGATTAATTAATATCCATAGGAATAAATGAACACCTACAGTGCTGAACTAATGCTTTACAGATTGAATAAAACTTTCAGAGTTGAATTACCATCTACATTTATTCAATTTTAATTTAACACCCTGAAACTTAATGAACATTCTCAGGATTACTAATTACCCTTAAGAATACATAAACACACAGTGCTGAACTATTGCCTTCAGGCACCCTGAACGTTCTCAGAATTAATTCATACCCTCAGGAACAAATGAACACCCAGAGTGTTGAACTAGAGACTTAAGGATTGATTTAACACCTCCAGAGTTCAACTACAATGCAAAGTGTTCAATAAACACCTATTAGACTAAATTAACACCTGCATGATCAAATTGACATTATCTTCATTTTCATCAAATTTCAATCAAATTTCTAGCTTCAGATTTGAATTGATTCTGTTTGTTCAGGTAACACTCTCAGGATTGATTAACACCCTTTAAAATTAAATTACTACATGCAGGTTTAAACCAACATTTTGGGGTTTAATGATTACCTTCAGGTTTGAATGTATTCAGTGCTGAATGTTGAAATACTTCATCCTCATGATCAATTAACACCATCAGGATGGATGAACACCCATACTTATATTAGGGGTGGGCGATATGGCCCTACAAGTATATCACAATATTTTATGGTATTTTTGCTATAACGATACTCTTGGCGATATGAAAAAACATTGAATTTAAAAAAAATCAAGAATACACTACTGCAACAAAATGAAAATTAAATTGTATTATTCCATATGATATGATATGTCACACCCCTAACTGAGATATTAAAAAATACAAGAATTTTTATCAGATTGTAACAGAAGTCAATGATCCAGAATGTCAGGATAATAAATAATGCACTTCAAATATCTCCATATATCCAGGACTGAAGTAAATGAATGATACTGGAGATAAAATCTGTCTCTAGTAGATATATGATGGGAAATTAGAAAAGTGTGAATTTTTTTTTGCTAAAAACAGTAAAAGTAGTACCTGATGTGATAATTAGTGATGGGTGATATGGTATGATATTTCAGGGTACAATATCGTTCACCATATTCAAAAATGTTGGCGATATTATTGTGTACGATACGATATGTTTATATATGGTATCTAATATATATATATATATATATATATATATATATATATATATATATATATATATATATATATATATATAACACCCTCCACAGGCTTTAATTAACAACCATAGGCTGGAATCACAACACATTCAAGGCTCCTTGGCCACAGTCTGAATACACACGCACAACATACGTTACTTAACGAGCTAAGAAAGAACAGCATTAATACAACACACCGTTCAACACACGTGAATCACTGACTGGCTTGTTGGATCACGCGCCTGGACACGGAGACCACAAGAAAATCCCAGGCGCTGCAGAAGCACTTGTATCCCGCCGCACTTAAAAGGAATGCTGGGAGTGTTAATACAGCACTGTAGGCCATAATGCATTTAACAATGGGGTTTTTTTCCATCTCCCATCTGTTAACCTTACAGCCTACTAGTCATTCATTCGCTCCTTAGGCAACACCGTCTCACAGACCTCCTCAGCGTTTTTGCAACCGTCTAGCACGTCGTGCATAGAACACTAAAGAACCAGACAATAAGGATCACTGTGTTCAGCTGGATAAGAATACAGTCACCTTAGTTGGGTTGAAAAGCTGCTCAGAGTGCATGGAACCTATATATATATATATATATATATATATATATATACTACCGCACAAAAGTTTAGGATCACTTTAGAATTTCATTTCATGCAATTTTCATGCAAAATTCACAAACAATACTGTCCATTTCACAATTAATGTAAGTGTATCAGATGATTTTAAAGAATAAAAATGTTTGTATTAAAGTCTATTTTTGTATAGAGGCTTATTTTACATATTGTCCTATTATCAGTAATTCTCAGTCCTCTGTCTAAATCTCCTGGTACGACCACCAATCCAAGTTAAGGATGTTATTGGACTAATTGGTTGTTGGGACACTCTTGATCAATTGTGACGCACAGCTGAAAAACATTCTACTAATAAGTGAGTATAAAAGGGAGAACAACATTCTAGGTTAGTTTAGTATCTGAAGATCAGCAGTTGATGGCTTGCTGACCGACTCACAATGACCAGAAAGAAACAACTTTCTTTAGAGACCCGTCAGTCCATTGTTGTGTTAAGGAAGAAGATACTCCATTAAAACAAGAACATTTCACTGTGATCCCAAACTTTTGAGCAGTAGTGTGTATATATATATATATATATATATATATATATATATACATATATATATATAGTTATTGTTAAACTTACTGTGCATGGCAAGGCAACCTCAGGTAATGTAAAACAAGCCCAGGCAAAGCCTAGACAGACCAGCCACAGCACTGAAAAGCAGAAGTTTACACAACAACATGTATGTCCACACATACAGACCGCCTCTCTAATCTAATGAGCGAATACAGCTAAAGGGGAATTCCACCCATTTTTTTAAACTGCATAACTTTGTTGTTCCGATGTAAATAAGGTCACTGTATGGGGTTCAGGGTAAACGGTTCACGTGCAGAGAAACAGACCTACAGGTTTGTTTACAGTGGTGGTGATGGTAACCAGGGGTCCACGTACTTACAATACATATAGTAGTGTTATTTACTATGCAAACTCACCAGCTAACCCACACCTGAGTGTCCATATGGAGTGAAATAGCAGAAAATCTGGAAGAAAAAGTTTGTTTGGGGGACTATTTTGCCTCCTAACACCCCCCACATGTATCCCTCCACCACTAAATGGACTTTTAGGGGCGGACAGTTCTGACTTCCCCTTCACCTCACACTATGACTATATGTTTTTGATTAAACAGATATATTAAAACATTGATGGAGTTTCCCTTTAAGGTGCACCTATTGCTGGCACTAGGCGTTTGATTGCACACAGCTTTCATAATCTCCATAGAAAAGCACTGACAACAGAAGAGCATGAGCTTCTGACCACCACGCTCAACGCAAGCCCCCCAGCACTGGGCTGTGGAGCAGTGGAACCGCATTCCCTGCAGTGGTGGAGCTCCATCCAGTACCTTTGGGATGAGCTGAGCATCAACATCAGAACCTGACCTCGCTAAGGCTCTTGTAAACGCTGAATCAAACCCTCACAGCAATCAAACCCTCACAGCAATGTTCCAGCCCAGAAAAGCAGACGAGGACAATGAACTCACTCCAGGCACGCAGTTAATGCAGTTCACTGATTGGGTCTAATGACCACAGACTCACCGGTCCGAGCGAGCAAGTCAGCACCAGCACGAGGACCCGCTTGGTCACGTCCATTTCTGCCTCTACTGCTTATCAGCGCGCGACGCACGCACGCACGCACGGACAGAGCCTGACGCTCTTCTATTCCTTCTTCTTCTTCTTTTTTCCTTTTCTTCTTCTTTTATTGCATCCGCAGGAAAAAAAAGCCCTGAGCGCGCGACCTCACTGCAGGAAACTTTGCCTGAGGCGCGCGTGCGCACGAGCGGACTCTTTCTGAAGTTCTGCCCGGCGCGAGACCCGAGGGGGGTATTTCCCAATTCAAGATTTCTCAGATAATAATAACTAAAGCCCGAAGTCCCGCCTGACCAATAGGAGGAGAGGTCAGGAGCGCGGCGATTGGACGGTCCCCGCGTTCAGCTGTCCGGTCCGCTGAGAACGCGGTGCTCTGTGAAGTCGTTCCACGCGTGGAAACACCTCGATCTCCGCGCGGCTCATGCGAGAGCTGCTCTAGAGCTCGACGAGGCTTCAGGCAGCAGCCAATGAGCGCTCGGTGTCCGAAGGCGGTGGTATACAGGTGAATGGCGGGAGGGCAAAGGGGCGTGGCCTGTCCGTATCACCATTTATGGCATTAAAAGAATTTATCAGTAGTCAGTGAGTTTATCAGTAGTCAGTAGTGATTATTAAACTGAGTACTGAACTGAATGAACATTAAAAGAATAATGAGGATGTTTGATGGCGTAAATGAGTTTATCAGTAGTCAGTAGTGATTATTAAACTGAGTACTGAACTGAATGAACATTAAAAGAATAATAAGGATGTCTGATGGTGTAAATGAGTTTATCAGTAGTCAGTAGTGATCATTAAACTGAGTACTGAACTGAATGAACATTAAAAGAATAATAAGGATGTCTGATGGTGTAAAAGAGTTTATCAGTAGTCAGTAGTGATTATTAAACTGAGTACTGAACTGCATGAACATTAAAAGAATAATAGGGATGTTTGATGGTGTAAAAGAGTTTATCAGTAGTCAGTAGTGATTATTAAACTGAGTACTGAACTGAATGAACATTAAAAGAATAATGAGGATGTTTGATGGCGTAAATGAGTTTATCAGTAGTCAGTAGTGATTATTAAACTGAGTACTGAACTGAATGAACATTAAAAGAATAATAAGGATGTCTGATGGTGTAAATGAGTTTATCAGTAGTCAGTAGTGATCATTAAACTGAGTACTGAACTGAATGAACATTAAAAGAACAATGAGGATGTTTGATGGTGTGAGTTTATCAGTAGTCAGTAGTGATTATTAAACTGAGTACTGAACTGAATGAACATTAAAAGAATACTGAGGATGTTTGATGCTGTAAAAGAGTTTATCAGTAGTCAGTAGTGATTATTAAACTGAGTACTGAACTGAATGAACATTAAAAGAATAATAAGGATGTCTGATGGTGTAAAAGAGTTTATCAGTAGTCAGTAGTGATTATTAAACTGAGTACTGAACTGCATGAACATTAAAAGAATAATAAGGATGTTTGATGGTGTAAAAGAGTTTATCAGTAGTCAGTAGTGATTATTAAACTGAGTACTGAACTGAATGAACATTAAAAGAATAATGAGGATGTTTGATGGTGTAAATGAGTTTATCAGTAGTCAGTAGTGATTATTAAACTGAGTACTGAACTGAATGAACATTAAAAGAATAATAAGGATGTCTGATGGTGTAAATGAGTTTATCAGTAGTCAGTAGTGATCATTAAACTGAGTACTGAACTGAATGAACATTAAAAGAACAATGAGGATGTTTGATGGTGTGAGTTTATCAGTAGTCAGTAGTGATTATTAAACTGAGTACTGAACTGAATGAACATTAAAAGAATACTGAGGATGTTTGATGCTGTAAAAGAGTTTATCAGTAGTCAGTAGTGATTATTAAACTGAGTACTGAACTGAATGAACATTAAAAGAATAATAAGGATGTCTGATGGTGTAAAAGAGTTTATCAGTAGTCAGTAGTGATTATTAAACTGAGTACTGAACTGCATGAACATTAAAAGAATAATAGGGATGTTTGATGGTGTAAAAGAGTTTATCAGTAGTCAGTAGTGATTATTAAACTGAGTACTGAACTGAATGAACATTAAAAGAATAATGAGGATGTTTGATGGTGTAAATGAGTTTATCAGTAGTCAGTAGTGATTATTAAACTGAGTACTGAACTGAATGAACATTAAAAGAACAATGAGGATGTTTGATGGTGTGAGTTTATCAGTAGTCAGTAGTGATTATTAAACTGAGTACTGAACTGAATGAACATTAAAAGAATACTGAGGATGTTTGATGCTGTAAAAGAGTTTATCAGTAGTCAGTAGTGATTATTAAACTGAGTACTGAACTGAATGAACATTAAAAGAATAATAAGGATGTTTGATGGTGTAAATGAGTTTATCAGTAGTCAGTAGTGATTATTAAACTGAGTACTGAACTGAATGAACATTAAAAGAATAATGAGGATGTTTGATGGTGTAAATAAGTTTATCAGTAGTCAGTAATGATTATGAAACTGAGTACTGAACTGAATGAACATTAAAAGAATAATGAGGATGTTTGATGGTGTAAATGAGTTTATCAGTAGTCAGTAGTGATTATTAAACTGAGTACTGAACTGAATGATTATTAAAAGTATAATAAGAATGTTTGATGGTGTGAATGAGTTTATCAGTAGTCAGTAGTGATTATTAAACTGATTACTGAACTGAATGAACATTAAAAGAATAATGAGGATGTTTGATGGTGTAAATGAGTTTATCAGTAGTCAGTAGTGATTATTAAACTGAGTACTGAACTGAATGAACATTAAAAGAATACTGAGGATGTTTGATGCTGTAAAAGAGTTTATCAGTAGTCAGTAGTGATTATTAAACTGAGTACTGAACTGAATGAACATTAAAAGAATAATAAGGATGTTTGATGGTGTAAATGAGTTTATCAGTAGTCAGTAGTGATTATTAAACTGAGTACTGAACTGAATGAACATTAAAAGAATAATGAGGATGTTTGATGTTGTAAATAAGTTTATCAGTAGTCAGTAATGATTATGAAACTGAGTACTGAACTGAATGAACATTAAAAGAATAATGAGGATGTTTGATGGTGTAAATGAGTTTATCAGTAGTCAGTAGTGATTATTAAACTGAGTACTGAACTGAATGATTATTAAAAGTATAATAAGAATGTTTGATGGTGTGAATGAGTTTATCAGTAGTCAGTAGTGATTATTAAACTGATTACTGAACTGAATGAACATTAAAAGAGTAATAAGGATGTTTGATGGTGTAATTGAGTTTATCAGTAGTCAGTAGTGATTATTAAACTGAGTACTGAACTGAATGATCATTAAAAGAATAATGAGGATGTTTGATGGTGTAAATGAGTTTATCAGTAGTCAGTAGTGATTATTAAACTGGGTACTGAACTTAATGATTATTAAAAGTATAATAAGAATGTTTGATGGTGTGAATGAGTTTATCAGTAGTGATTATTAAACTGAGTCCTGAACTGAATGATCATTAAAAGAATAATGAGGATGTTTGATGGTGTAAATGAGTTTATCAGTAGTCAGTAGTGATTATTAAACTGGGTACTGAACTTAATGATTATTAAAAGTATAATAAGAATGTTTGATGGTGTGAATGAGTTTATCAGTAGTGATTATTAAACTGAGTCCTGAACTGAATGAACATTAAAAGAATAATGAGGATGTTTGATGGTGTAAATGAGTTTATCAGTAGTCAGTAGTGATTATTAGAGTGAGTACTGAACTGAATGAACATTAAAAGAGTAATAAGGATGTTTCATTTTTTATTTAAATTAGTGATCACGGTTTAAGGTGGATTGTATTGATCTGTGACATGAATTCAATGTGCATGTATTGTTTTTGCAGAAAAGAGGTCAATCCTCATGACAACAGTGCTCGTGTTGGGACATATTGCACAGGACACTATGGAAAAGTCATGTCATGTAATGTCATGGCAGATTCTTCATATACGCTGCCATTCTTTCCTTGCCATTTACATCTGACCTGCTTGGTGCTATAAATAGTGTGGTATATATGGAGATGATTCAGTATAGAGAAGTACTGGAACAGTGATCACAGTAGACTAAAAATGGTACTGACTATGAATAAACCACACAATAGACTCTATTGAGACCCTACTGAGAGTTCTAAACTGTAATTGACAGCCGAGTCACATTATTATGACCACTTCCTACTATGGTGGCAGCGTTCTGGTCTGTGGAATGTTTTCACCACTCATCCAAGTAGGAGACACTCAACCCATTTGGGTCTGAATCCATCCTTGCAGAAGATCACGTACACCATACATGCTGATGGTCTTCTCTGGGGTGGATGGGATCTTCCAGCAAGACATTACGAAACGTCACACGTCTAGAAATGTCCTACATTGGTTGGAATAGCTGACCAAGACTTCCAAGTACTACCCTGGACCCCTAATTCCCCACACTTGAACCCAATGGAGCATCTGTGGGACCATCTTGATGGTGGTGTTGGCTCTATGGATCCTCCTCCATGCTCCCTCCAGCAGCTGTGGGATGCACTGCAGTCAGCATGATACCTCCAGATACCTGTGACCACCTACCAGGAACTTATTGAGTCTCCCAGTTCGTCTAGCTGCTGTCCGTGCTGTTCATGATGTTTACTCTAGATATTAACTGTAATATGACTCCACATGTAATAATTCATGTCTGACAGCATTTTATGCCACTCAGCTATTTTTTTTTACCCAGTCAACTCCTATATGTGAAACAAGGGATATGTGAAGACCATTCAAAAGTTTGGACACACCTAACTGAATCTATATGTTATAATCATGAAGACTTTTTGATCTTAAAATTGGAGCCCATGTACACAAATATCTCTAAAACAAACATTTGACTGTATTTAAATGTAAAAATGAGAATGTATAGTTTTATAAGAGCTATAAAACCCCCAAACCTGTTTATCAGAACAAGATCTCAGCATCTACACTATCTTCTTCAGTCCTGTTAGAGAAGCAGCTCATGTGGCTCCTCATGAAGCTGCTGGTCAGAATGTTCAAAGTATGTAAACCTGCATCAGAGCAAATGAGCTCATTTCTAAAAGACCCTCTAAACATTCTTTAAACACAACCAGATGTTTAATTCTGCTCCAGGAATAATTCCATACCGACTATTCTATAGTTCTGATCTCCTCACACTTATTCACTAATATTATTATGGGTGTATGCTATTCGTCCAACAGTTTCTGAGATATCAACTCCTTTCCAGCTCCAGATCGTCCGGTCTGATTGTGTGATTCGGGTTTGTATACAGCTTTTTGATCGGATGCACAGATTCCCATAGAGCAGAGGTCACTAACAGGTGGACCGCGGTCGGGGTCCGGACCCAGACGTTGTCCAGTGATAAACTATTAAAAACTACTTAATTTTGACAGTGCTCATTTTAAGCGGTGGAACTTTTCTTGTCTTTACGGTAAACAGGCTCACAGACCAATCGTGAGCATCGTAAGATCACCAAAGGCACTCCCCAGCCAATCAGATCTGGGAATATTTGAGACCGCGGCGCGCTCACAGACGAGAAGCAGCAGTCGGAGAATAAAGCGAGAAAAAGTCAACAGCGAAAACCAACTTTTCAACTAGGAATAGATAGATATGTGTTTATTCTTCCCACAGGCAGCTTTAAACCAGCAGGTCATGATGTGAAACAAGATGTTAACAAGAAGACCTCACGTTTTATTTACTTTTTCTATAAATAAACACTTTAATATGCACTTTTTTTCAAAAGCATTCTGTTTTTTTTTAATGTAGACCTTTTTATTTGTAGTTTTATAAATAACTTATTCAGTTCTGCATTTAAAACAGTAAATATAGTTGAAATATACTGAACGGTATGTGTAATTTGGTTTATCTCTCAGTTGCTGATGACATAAAATGCTGGTAGAACTACTAGGCTACTTGAGTATACAGGATATGGCACTGTATACTGTATACCTTGGCCTGAGGAAATGTCCTCTAACTGGACCTTACTGAACTCTAATTAAACACCCCTGCCATAGAGAATGAATAGGATGGAAAAGTGCACGCCAATCTACTGAACTTCTGCTTAAACCACAGACAACGTTTCACATACACTGACTCAGGGCAGACCCCCGGCCACGACTGCAGTGTTGGTATGACCCTCACTTGTCGGTTTGTTGTTTTTGTTTTTTTCCCTATAGAGTCCCATTCATTTTTGAGCGCAGCCAAACATTATGGTTTTGTTCAACAAACAGCCTTCAAACTGCCTGTACACACTCAGAGCAGATTCCCAAACACACTGACCCACACTCCTCTACTTGTCGTTTATTCATCCCTTGTTCCTTACACTGCTTAAGTTGTTATTAAAATACAAGATTACAAACAAGAAAAACCTGGTAGGTGTGTCCAAACTTTTGACTTTTGACAGTGTATGTCTTCTAATGCTTTCAGTTGTTTTTCTATCTATCTATCTATCTATCTATCTATCTATCTGGAAAAAAATGACTTAAAAATAAAAAAAAGTTTTTATATCATGATATCATATTGTTATCATCATCTGAATATCAGAAAATACCATTATATACATTTTAGTTCATATCGCCCACCAATACTCCAGTGATGGCATGCTTTACACCTATACAGCCGACACTTAGCTTTGCACATACGGTCTCAAATCCTACTGAGCTCCTACATAGGCAGCATTTTACGTCATAGTATGCGCTCCCGATGTGTAGACTGTCCCAATACTTACATACCTTAAACATGCTGTCTACTGAGGAACCTTATTTAGACCTGATTTTAAAGAAGCATCGAACGCTTCTTCAGCCACTAAGACAATCCCATGATGCAACACAGGCTAATCTACGAGCAGTGAAGTGGTTTTAAATGTGAGTTATTTTGATTCTCTCTGGAGTTTTAATGTGTTTCTGGTCATATAATCACACAAAACAGTATTTTATTATTAACTCTGTAACGAGTCGACCATTTACCAGTTTTATACTCGAGCCATTAGCATTTATGCTAGCGGATTTTTAAGCCTCGGGCTATTGTTTTGGATGCCGGGCGGTAGCTTAGCAACCAGCTAAACCAATGGTCAAGTGCTGCAGTGGGCGGGAACAAGCGGTGACGCCATCTCTCTCTAACTAGAGCGTCTCAGTAATCTGTTTTATGAGGAGAGATGAGGAGAGAACACTGATACTTACACAGCTGCTACCTAGACAGCCTACTTACACACTCACTAGGGTTTGAGACACAGCCATAGTGATCATAGGCTCAAGTGTAGCTGCTCCACCACACAAACCCAGAAGAGGCTCAACTCATCCCATGACGGTGCCACGTTTAAACCCTCTGAGCTCTTCAGAATGACCCACTTACCTGCCAATATTTGTCCAAGGCGATTGCAAGGCTATGTGCTTGATTTCATACAGCTGTTAGTGACGGGTGTGGCTGGAACACCTGAACCCTGCAATTGAGAGGAGCGTCCACATACTTTTGGCCATCAATCTCAGGTGACATTTTGTCTGAAAACTGTCATGAGACTCTCTCTCAGGCTTTGGATGTCTGGTTCTCATCACCACTTACACCACTAACCTTCTTTGAGCAACCACTAGCATGACCTCCTTTCATCTTCTTTGGCATTACCATCTCCTTTAATAGGACCATATTGACTCTAGGTATTACTGATGTGGGTCTAATTGGCCAAAGAGATACTGATCAAGTACGACGCATTACAAATATCACACTTTAGCCAATGAGGAGTCATTTGGCCAAACTTGGCTTCAGTCCACAGAGATACCCGGCAAGTACAGGCCTCATGAATGATACACGGCGTTGACATATGTGATGCCAAGAGGTAAACACTGTGTAAACTTACACACCAAAGCAAACACTTCATTCCAAAGGCTCCAGAGTCATTCGTCGCCACAGTAACTGGCTGGAGGCGGATCCGTTGTAAAAAAAAAAATTCCTACACTTCCCTCTTTCCAACACGCACTGATCTGTGCTATCTTGGGTCTGAATTCAAGTGCTCTGATACTATTGTATTCAATGATAACACTGAGCAGGTAACCAGTGACTGATTCAAGGCCTGCAGTTGTAGTATTTTCAGGAGACATACAGAGAGGGATACAGATATGACTGGAGTAGCATGTATAACAAGAATGCTTAAGAATACATAGTTGACGTACTGTAAATACAGGCCACTTCACCCTCCATATAGTTAAAGGAGCGATATGTAACACCGCTAACAAGTGTTTACAATGGGTACCGCAGTCAAAATGCAAAGTATTTGGAGAGAGTTGTCTGCCCGCGCCCTTACCCCCCTCCTCCACACCTTCGAAGCTCACATGGGTTGCCAGATTGAGGACACCCAACCTACATGAACGAGTCCTACACTAGAGGTTGATCAGCTTTTGTTTATGTTTTTATTGTTTGTAAATGTATAAACTAGCTCACGTGAATGTTTTATAGCTCTGCCAATGTTAACTAAATACATGACTGGCTATGTATGTTAGCTAAAGCTAAGCTTGTTGTCCCCCACCCCCGAGAAAAAGCTCTAAGACTCCATCTTTCAAATGCATGACCAGTATTTACTGGGGTTTCACTTCATCTCCGGTCCTGGAGCTTTTTTAGAAGGATGCCAATGCGTTTTAGGTTGGCAAGATGTGGCATGTGGCACTATCTCTGTTGATCCAGTTCATTTGCTTGCTTCCACAGCTGCAGCATGCTGTGTTTGCCTGACAATTTGTTTCATATCTGGCAACCCGGGGTGTCGAAATGGTACTGGGAAATGGGCAGTGATCACAAGCCAAATAACACAAACAGACTTTTTGCTTCAGGATAAAAATTTTTTAGGGGCATACCGGCTGTGGCATTGCTGTTGGAAAGGCCCATACAGCAACTTAGCATGTTTCCTTAATCTCTGATGACACATCATGGTTATTTTAAGATTTGGCACAGCAAACAAGTTACATATTGCTCCTTTAATTTGCAGTGAATACAGATATAGTGCAAGTTGTTCATGTTTCAGGAGATATTACTGAGGTTTGATGTAAGAAATGGGGAAAGTAAGAGAAAAGTAGGTCCAACAAACTCAGAAACTGGAGATATAAAGGAAACGGGACTCCTAACAACCACATCTTCCAAAACCTAAAGCTTTCAAGCTCCACTCTTGGTTCAGATCTGAAACCATAAACAGGTGTTTCTGCTGATAAGTGTGTCTGAAGTTAATAGAGGCAACAACCTGCATTGAAATGATAGTATGTGATAATCAATAGTATAATATTAACTAGGTATATAGAAAATAGGCTGAAAATGAAATATTGGAATATTCTTTATATTAAATAATCAGCTCTTGCTTTGCTGCTCAATATCATAAGCCAGACCACATGCAGTCACATGTACTGTATATGCCATAAAGTATTCATGTCTCCATCGCATGCATTGAAATGAACCTACAGCCAATAATATAGAAGAAAGTCTACACAACTCACAACTGTTATTAAAGCACTCTGTGCATTATGCAAATGAGCCAGAGTTCATACATGCATTCCATTTTATTGCCTGCTATGCAAATCACTAGGGAAGACTTTCATACCGTGTTTCCTTTCACCGCTCAAGCCTTTCAAACACCAGGTACGGTAGAATTACATGCCCACGACCCGTCCTTCAATTTCCTCGTCTCAAATGAAGCCTGCCCGCAGCATTGAATGCAGGAACTTGTGATAAAGGTTGTGCTGAAGGTTTGCACCGTCCAATTATGTGTGCTAGGAAGGTTCTGGACCACCACAAGCTACCAGAACAGCTTCAATGAACCATGATGAAGATTCTCTGGAACTGAACTGGAGGGATGGAACACAGTTCCTCCGACGTTTGCTTCCTTCAGGGTTTTGATGATGGCGCCGCTTCAAAGTCATGTGAGATCTGCTCACATGACATACTGTTGCTGTCCAAAGAAAAACATGTCCATCTCTATTTTTGGATTTTTTATTTTTCTGCATCATTTTAACGCGGCAGCTGATGTTTACATTATGTGGAAGTTTTACAGTGAATGGATCAAAAGAAATGCCCCAAAATAGCTTGGACAAAATTCTGGTTCCATTGACTTGCATTGAAGACAGTTTTTGTCCTCTCCTGTAAAGTTGCTATTTTGGAGATAACTGTTCTTTAGATAGTGATGATATGATGAATGTAATTTGGGGTGAATTGTCCCAATGGGGGTCACTGAAGCTCAGTTTGGGGGTGAACACAAGCTGCGATCAAAATCACATGACTTCTGCAATGTCCAATCGTGGATTAGGAGAGAGTAACACACTGTTAACCCGTAATTTATTATAGCATCTTCTACTATTTTGAAAGAATAACTGAGTATGTTAATATTTTTTATGTTGAACAAACTTAAAACATCAGGTTTTAGCTTGGACCATGCCCCCTGTAGCACCTTGCCAGATTCTCATTGGTCAGTTCAATCAAGACTAGTTTGAGTTGTTTAGTGGAGCTTGTAAAGGTTTGAAGTCTTTTTCTATTTTCACTGTGAGGTTTGGTGTTTTCTGTGTTTAACTTCTTTTCCTCGGACAGAAACTCTGTAGTGCTGGGATTTCTCTACAGTGGACATTTTCTCCATTGTTTTCTTTTCTTGAAGAACTACAGAGGACTACAATTAACCAAGACGCCATCTTCCCTCTCTTTTTCTCATTCTGGAACTTGGTAAGTTGTTCTACAGTTGATGTTTATCTAAAGTTAGAAAATGTAATTTACTGTGTTTTTATCATTTCAATGTGTAAACTGTATTTAAGAATTATTGTAAGATGAACAGTATTCTAACTAGACCAATCAAAACCAGTCATCATCACTACTGAACCCTTCAAGAGTCAGAATCATCCTAGATGATCCAGTGATGTAATTTTAAATCAAATCAAACTAAATGTAACTGCTGTCTGTGTTCTTTTGATGTAGGAGAACATCAGCTTTTTATGGAGACTAGTTTTAAGTTAACTTAATTCTGATTACAGGAAACTCAATGTTGAGTTGAATTAAATGGTCAGTAGGGTTGATTCTACAAAATATTTTAAGTACAAACAATTTAGATTTCATTGTATTCGACTCAAATGATTACTTCCAGTCTATTTGATATTTAAGTTGATTTTACTCAAACTATTAGATTTTCTCTAGTTTGCATTGCTTCAATATTTTAAGGCAATCACTCAAACTCTTTAAATACAATCAACTTATCCAGGTTTACAGTGTAGCAGTAGTTATTTACAGGGGTTTAGTCTTCTAATGGATTATCTTAGATATGTATTAGAAAACCATCAGGTTTGAATCCAAATGGTTCTTATGGTCAGTCCACAGGGCTATCAGGTATCTAGTGTTCTGACTCTCCCCCAGAATCCAAATCCTATTGGTGTGCATAGATATCACACGGACATATAGATGGTCTATAGATTGCGTGTGTGATTTCTGTTGCTTAGTAATCTGAAGGTACATGTGGTTTATAGACATAGAAAACAGAAACAGTGTACGTAATCTAGGGGTCATATGTCCATGTGAAGAGTATCTCATGCTGCTTTAAATCATATATGAGATATGTAAAGGTTTAAATCAGCCTCTATTGCTGTCACTGCACCAACGCTTCAGCAGCTTCATTGTGTTACTTGTTATTCTCAGCTCTATATTTAATGCATGCTTTACTAATTCCCAGGGAACCTCATTGATTCTCCTATAAAAGAGGGATCACAGAGATATGGAAACATCATTTGGGCAAATTCCAACTGAATTCTTATCGATTGCTGGATGGTGAACCATTTGGGCCCACGTTCCAATATACACCACAGTACGCTTTTCCTTAAAATCAGCCTTTCACAGGTAAAGATCAGCATTAATTCAACAAGCCGACGAGCAGTCAAAGTGCATATGTACATTCTGTTGAAAGGCGACCTTTGGCAGTTTGCGTCCTAGAATGCCCGTGTTTACTTATGATAAGTAAAATAGCCCATTAGCTTTAGTCAATAATCAATAATTTTAATATGCAGTCTTCAAACAGGAAATACCTTTGAACTCCATTTCATTGAGTTTACTAAAAAGCCATCTGTTCTACATTCTGTCTGTTTGTTTTTCTAATTTAAGCATAACAGCTTCACGGATTTTACTGCTGAGGTTGGTTCTGTACATTTACAGTAGTTATACAGCCCTGTTTCTACAAAAGTGAATGCAATGATGTGCAATGATCATTTAAAAATCATATTTAATTTTTAAAGAAAGTACAAAAATATACCATATAAATAAAAATAGGCATATATATATATATATATATATATATATATATATATATATATATATATATATATATATATATATATATATATTTTTTTTTTAATTTTTTTTATTTATTTATTTATTTATTTTTTTAATTATTATTATTATTATTTTTTTTTTTTTAAAGCAATTTTGGAGCATTTGTATTGGTTCACTCATCATGAAACTTTCACACAGTGTAATCAAAGGCAACTGACATGTTTAATTGATGTAGAAAAAATATATATATATTTTTCATTGGAACATCTAACGGGGACATGATTGGGTGCAAAAGCCTTTAGAAGACTGCGGTAAAGATGGGCAGGGGTCACAACTCTGTGAAAGACTGCACGGGAAAATGCTATTTTCCAATACAAAATTTTTACAACAAAGAAAATATCAATCAGAAACTGAAACTGAACAAATATAACAAATGGAGTTCTATTATGAGCTGAAAACACCAGTAAACAGGCCAAAACCGAGACCAACTAGCTCCAAAACCACAACACCTAGTTCACAACCTCAGTGTTGTCACTGTCCAATGAAAAATTAGTATCTCCAAAATTACAACTTTACAGGAGAAGTCAAAAACTCCTTCAAAAACGTCTTCAGAGATTTTTTTTTCCAAGCCATTTTGGGGAATATCTATTGGTCCACTCATCGTGAAACTTTCACACAGTGTAAATGGAAACTGTGGTGTTTAATTGATATATGTTTTTTATTGGACTGCCATGATATATGTGGTAGCACATTTACAGAAAAGTGGGACAGGAGCAATAAAACACTAGTAAAGTTAAACTAGTAAAAACACCTGGTGGAACATCTAACAGCAACATGATTGAGTACAAGAGTCTTTCAGAACACTGCAGTAAAGAGGGGCAGGGGTCACCACTCTGTGAAAGACTGCACTGGAAAATGGTTTAACAGTTTGTGACGTCATTGCTATTTTCCAATATTTAATATTTTCAACAATGAAAGTCAATTAGATAAACTGTACATATATAATAAATTAAGTTCTATTATGAATTGAAAACATCAGTCAAAGGGGCCAAAACTGAGGCCAACTAGCTCCAAAACCACAACACCTAGTGCACAACCTCAGTGTTCTGTTTATCTCTCACATAAACCATATCATCCAATAAAAAACAGGTATTTCAAGTATCTCCAAAGTTACAACTTCACAGGAGAGACAACAAAACAATCTTTATGTTTAATGTAAGTCAATGGAACCAGAATTTTTCCATGTGACACGATTGGGTCTTTCAGAAGACTGCAGTAATAATAGTTTAAGAGTTTAAAAACAGAGTTCCTAAAGTTATTAAGTTCTCAGGTGTTTTTGATGATTGCACAAACCTCCCAGTCGTATATCACTGTCCCAACATTATTTTAATGTGTTACATGCCTTAAATTTGGAAATACTATATAACTGCAAACATTATTTTTGGTTTTGGGCTGATTTCGATTGAATCCCTGTTGGGATTTGTAATTTACCTGCTGGGTTTGTACATGAAAGGGTTACAGATACACTGTTGAATGCCCGAGAAGTTTTAGAATAGTTTTGATATCATGTTTTGGGGTGCAGTGTTGGCGGAGGGATACATGCAGGGTGTTTTGAGGCAAAGCAGTGCCAAAAAATGACCCCTATTTTACCTTCATCAACTTGACATATTAAACTCAGAGGACACAAATTCATTCATCGTTTTTATTTAACACCTGCACGTCTACACAAGATGTTTCCCAGCTTGTCCATTCTATGTTTTAATTGTAAAAGTGAAGTTGGCTCGGTTATGCATATGTTTTGGAACTGTGACAAAGTTCAGTCTGTCATACAGAAGGTGTTCGAACTGGATCTTGAACTGTCACCTTGTATCTACCTGTTGAACTTATACCTTGACACTGTTTATGCATTGAAGACACTTCTGTACTCTATGGCTGTGGTCTAAATCTGAGGTACCCGCAGTCAGGATGTGGTTTACACAGATAACTAACTAGTTTATTCAAGTGTACCATTAGTTTACTTTTTTTAAACTAAAAGTAAGTGAGTATGCTTTTAGTTTACTTTTTATGTACTTCTCAGTGATATACTTAACACAGCTATACTTAAGCATATTATACTGAAAAGTATAGAACAGTCTAAGTATATTTGGCCTTTACTTGTACTTAATCTTTTGATTGAGATAGTAGAAGTAAGTATTCTTGCTCTGCACAAAAACACATCCAGTACAATATTCATTTAAAATTTGATTTATAAAGATTTATGCAAATACAAATATATTTAATCTGAGTGTCTTATGTTTATTTTACGTGTGTCCACTGGTGAGTAAGTAAACGTTGTTAAATTTCTATTTTAAGTAGAAAAAAAAACCCTTAAATCTAGTCATATACTTTAAAGTACAACAATAATATAAACAGTAAATTATAAGTATTATGTTAAGTTCACTTAAAGAAAACGTACAAGCTAGTAAACTAACAGTGAACCCTTAAGTTTACTTTTAGTGTAGTTGCAGTACAAAAGCTGTAAACTAGTTGTATACTTGGTTTACTACTCTTACACTTGAAGTGTACTTAAAAGTATACTTTTAAAAACTAGAAAGTGGGCCAATTTAGTCCCAAGAAGTATTAAAATAGTACATTTACAAGTGTACTACTAGTACAATGACATTAGTATAGTAACTACATAAAGCATACTTAGTTTCTGTAAGGGCTGGTCTCCTCTGTACATGTATTTGGAAATTTAAGCCTACTGTGAATTTACTGTAAATTAACAGTAAAATACTGGCACCTCTGCAATACTTGCATCTACTGTAGCTTATTTTAACAGTACTGTACTGTAAAATAAGTTACAGTATATAACAGTAAAATAACTGTGTATTTATGGCACTAACCAACTAGCCAGCCAGCTAGCTAGCTAACTAGCTAACACTGTTCAAGCTACAGATTCTTTGCTAAATTGAGTCACTTAATGAAACAGACCTAACTAACAGCATCTTATATCTTAAAAGTTTAATAATTATACTAACAAAACCACATCTCTGCAAACTTTAGCAGACGTGACGTTAACAGCTAGCTTTTTCTTGAGTTTCACGAGGACCGCCGCAGCTGCAGTCCAAACGTGTCGGTTGTAAATGCACCAGCTCGCGTCTCCTCGTCTAAGAACTGATTTCGATTATCTTTCTTTATTTTACGAAGGAACACAATACAAGCTGCCCGGCACTTCCTGCACTGACAGGCCCCTCCCATTGCTATATTTTGTCACTTAGCAGTTTGGACAGTTTAATAAAAAAAGGTTATTATTAAAAAGAAACATTAGTCTGTAATTTCCAGTATGAGTTTGATGGATAGTGACTGGACTGTAAAGGGATGATGGTGCATATTTCCAAAGGTGGACAGAAAATACTGTATTATTCTGTTAAATTACAGTTATTTGCTGTTATTGGGCAACTGATTGCATTACTGGTAATTTACATACGCTGTGTGATTATTTGACAGTATTTTACAATTATTATGAAAAACAGTAAGATACTATTGTATAGCCACAGTAAATATACAGTAATTAATTACAGTGTAGTTATTCCATGACTTGCCTCTATGTTCCCTTGTTTGAAATTCCATATGCCCTGTCCAGTTGCTGTATATGTCGTGAACTATACATACTTTTATTTTATTTTTTTATAATTATTTTATTTATATGTTTCCTTTTTTATTCTATTTTATATATGTATCCCTGGACAAATCCAATAAAAAAATTTAAAAAATTAAAAACCTCAGAGAACACATGTAGGCTCACTGGTTGTTCTTTGCATACAGACCATGGTTTCCTATTTACACAGTTATACTGAATATCCAGCTGGAACTTACTTGACAATGAATCACTTCATATCGAACATCCCTAGACGACTCTGTTAACAGTGCAACAATTGAATTATGCAGAAACGTAGGAATATGTGTGAAATAGAAGGAGAAAGTGTTTTGGTTCCCAATTCATGTTAACCTGCAGTTTAATTTTATGCTGATTAAGTTTGATTAAATGGAAATGCCGAGCTTAACTAATCACATATAACATGCTGTGATTTTCTTTTCCTTTTTTAAAAAAAAAAATCATGCTGCAAACATTCTTCATCCTGCGCCTGGAAGCCGTTCCATACGTCTACTGCTAATGAGCATCTGTAATCTGTTGATTGCTGTTGCTACGGTGAAGGAAGCAGGCGTGGAACCCGCTGCATTGCTTTTCTGAAGGTTTAATCTCTGATGAAAGGCTCTTGAGGAACACTGTTTCCAGGGTGTTCAAAAAACTCCCACAAGCTCTTTTTCTCTGGAATGTCGGTTGGGCTCCTCCGCCTGTCCTTAAATTAAATATCGCAGCAATTATGTCATGTGTCCGAAGATATGAAAAGTAGTTCTCTGTGCTCATAATTACTTGCAGCACTCACAGCATTCATATCATAGTCCTCGTTCCACAGTCACACGTAGGTCAGACACACAGGTCTGTGTGTTTCAGTGGGTGATTAAAGTATATGCTGATCTCATCTGACTAACTTTTACATCAATAACATATAATAATTACTGTCTGTACTGTGTTGTGTTGTGTTGTCTGTACTGTGTTGTGTTGTGTTCCGCACTTGTTTGTTCGTGTTGCACTTGTGTCTTGTATGCACTGTCTATGTTGCACTATGGTCCTGGAGGAACGTTGTTTCGTTTCACTGTGTACTCTGTATGTAGTTGAAATGACAATAAAACCTACTTGACTTGACTTGACTAATTATAAAAATAGATAGATAGATAGATAGATAGATAGATAGATAGATAGATAGATAGATAGATAGATAGATAGATAGATAGATAGAGCTGTAATGATAGATAGATAGATAGATAGATAGATAGATAGATAGATAGATAGATAGATAGATAGATAGATAGATAGATAGATAGATAGAGTTGTAATGATAGATAGATAGAGTTGTAATGATAGATATATAGATAGATAGAGTTGTAATGATAGATAGATAGATAGACAGACAGATAGATAGATAGATAGATAGATAGATAGATAGATAGATAGATAGATAGATAGATAGATAGATAGAGTTGTAATGATAGATAGATAGAGTTGTAATGATAGATATATAGATAGATAGAGTTGTAATGATAGATAGATAGATAGACAGACAGATAGATAGATAGATAGATAGATAGATAGATAGATAGATAGATAGAGAGTTGTAGTGGGATAGATAGATAGATAGATAGATAGATAGATAGATAGATAGATAGATAGATAGATAGTCAGACAAGTACCATTCTCCTGGCAACCACTAA
>CM038723.1:6163053-6365553 GCA_021613375.1 Megaleporinus macrocephalus
TTGCAGGTATCAAATATTTGCATAAATAAGTGGAAGGTCACGGTGGAAACCAAACATCAGCAGAAAGGCATCTTCATGGGTTCATCGAGGACCATCAACCACACCACTTAAATTGTATTGCATTACACCGACAGCAGCCTCGCTAACGCTAATTTCTCTCTGCACCAGCCCACCCTTCTTGTTTGCCGCCCACCAATGGCAAATCTAATAACAAACGAGGAAGACAATTTGTACCAAAGCGCTCATCAACATACCATCGACCATGTTCTCGGAGCAAGAATGCAAGGGCGCCGCGTGAAAGAGCTATTGTGTGGAATGATATGGCTAATTGAAAAGCGAGGCGAGGCGCTTGGGGCGCTGATCAATTCTAAGAAGGCTCGGCCTAATCAGTTCTGTGTCGGTGCTGTAGGCTCACTTATCTGTCTAGAGTGAGCGAACAGTTTGCGCCAATGACCCTCCTGACCATGGTCAGACGAGCATTAGATCTCGTTAAGTGTCCATTCAGACGTTACCGAAGGGAAGGTCAGGCACAATGCTCGCGGCTTAGGGTTACATAGCGTCATAAGCGAGCCTAATAAGTAAGCCAATTGGAGGCTTTTCTGTCCCTCGCAGCTCTGCAACTGGAGCCCGTGTGACATAAGAAAAGGGTCAGGGGAAACCAGTTCAGCTGAAATAAGTAAAAGAGCTTCGGGTATTAATCATATTTGACTCATATTCGAAAAACACGACCCGAGGCTCCAGAATGGGAATGAATTCAACTGTGACGTGTTAACTTGGCTCCGTTTCCTAGAATTAATTTCCTGGCTACCTCTGCTGCACCGTTTATGTGGCTTTTCTCAGTCAACATGAAGCTTCAGATGAAACGGAGAAGAGATGTAGGTCAAGGAACTTGTGTTTAGCCACAAAGCACACAGTGTGTTCATAGGTCACCCTAAAGCTGAGAAGTGAAGGAGAGCAAAACTGTTTAGATGACTTGGCTTTAACTCATAGATCATCTGACTATGAGGCTAAAGCCAATAAGTAATGGAGGCCTAAGTGCATTTCCACGATTGGGGTGCTGTTTTGACCATGCAGTGTTATTTCTGATTTTTTTTTTTCGACACCGAATCTAAGAAAACTGTAAAAAAAGAAAGTTTAATAATGATGGATTGAGATTTTTAAGCATGCACTATATTATATTATAAAAGTATTCACTTATCCATCCAAATCAGTGAATTCAGGTGTTTCAATCACTTCCATGGCCACAGGTGTATAACACCAAGTACCCACACAAGCAGACTGCTTCTACACACATTAGTGAAAGAGTGGGTCGCTCTCAGGAGCTCAGTGAACTCCAGCGTGGTACCGTGATAGGACACCACCTGTGCAACAAGTCCAGTGGTGAAGTTTCCTCACTACTAAATATTCCACAGTGGACTGTCAGTGGTGTTCTAACAAAGTGGAAGTGATTGAGAACGACAGCAACTCAGACACCAAGTGGTAGAACACGTACAATAGAACACAGAGGTCATCAACTTTCTACAGAGTCAATTAATACAGACCACCAAACTTCATGTGGCCTTCAGATCAGCTCAAGAACAGAGCGTAGAGAGCTTCATGGAAGAGCTTCGGTCTCCATGGCTGAGCAGCTGCATGCAAGCCTTACATCACCAAGCGCATTTCAAAGCGTCGGAAGTCTGGTTTTGGTGGTTGTCAGGAGAACGGTGCTTGTCTGACTGCATTGTGCAGAGTGTAAAGTTTGGTGGAGGGGGGATTATGGTGTGGGGTTGTTTTTCAGGGGGTGGGCTCGGCCACTTAGTTCCAGTGAAAGGAACTCTTAATGCTTCAGCAGACCAAGAGACTTTGGACAATTTCATGCTCTCAATTTGTGGGAACAGTTTGGGGACGGCCCCTTCCTGTTCCAACATGATGGCGGATGGAGAAGCGTGATTGGTCACTCCAGAGAACAAGTGTCCACTGCTTTAGAGTCCAGTGGCGGCGTGCTTTACACCATTGCGCTTGGTGATGTAGGGCTTGGATACAGCTGCTCGGCCATGGAAACCCATTCTTTCACTAATGAGTGTAGAAGTACTCTGCATGTCTAGGTGCTTGGTTTTATACACCTGTGGCCATAGAAGTGATTGAAACACCTGAATTCAATGTTTTGGATGGGTGAGTGAATACTTTTGGCAATGTAGGATATACATTTATACACATATATGTTTAATAAATATTCTTTCCTCTGCTGA
The DNA here is from genome assembly GCA_021613375.1 of Megaleporinus macrocephalus. NCBI lineage: Eukaryota > Metazoa > Chordata > Actinopteri > Characiformes > Anostomidae > Megaleporinus > Megaleporinus macrocephalus. Next base: position 6,165,282 of record CM038723.1, read on the forward strand.
ATAGCTAGGCCTGTCAATCTGGGGAGGCCTCAGGCCCACCCATGTCTAAACCCCTAAGTACTGTGCAAAAGTCAGACAGCCCCTTCATTCATCAAACCTGTTTTCAAGGCACTGTATGTCATTTATCTGTGTCACACTAGGATATTTATGACTCTGATGCTGAAAGCCATACAGCGCGGCCCTCTGCGCTACCTGCCTGCCTGGCAGATGGAGGTGATTTAGTGAAGAGCGATGTTAAGGGACGGGCTGCAGCAGGACGTTTTCCCAGGTGCTTCAGTCAACAAACAGCTGCTCTTCTGAAGCATTAGCTCACTAAACAACTCTTAGATCAACATCACGACAAGGCCACCTTGTCTGTACATGCAATTCAGTCTGCGGCAGCGGAAATCATGTCTTTTGTATGTATGTAGCATTTTGACCTTTAAAGAGCTCATATCATTTAAAAACACACTTTCCAAGAGTTTGATTAAATATGTATACATAATATACATTGTTAAAATTTCAAATATGGAGTATATGGAGATTTGAGAGAGAGATTTGTGATGTCACACAAAATCTGCCTGTGATGTTGGGCTGCTCTCTGACTTCTAGTGTGTATAAGGTTCTACTGTATGTATGTAGGTGTGTTGTAAAACAGTGGCAGCATGTAATACATTCAGTATTGCGATCAACAGCATTTGAGCTAAAACATACAGTTTGCTTTAGACTGGACTGCTGTTGTCACTGCATGAGAACAAGCTGTGTGATCAGACTGCAGGGAAATTGGATTCCTTTCTCAAATCAGATCATTGCTGTATGTGTTATTTGCGTGTGATCAGATCTGATGTCTGTGTCCAGACATTGTTAGTCTATCTGCGAGGGTTGTTGTTGTAGCAATGTAGGCGTTTGTAACCGCACAGCAAATGTCTGTATGTGCACTTGTACTGTGTGTACATTTGTGTGCGTGTGCATGCATGCATTTGTGTGTGTGTGTGTGTGTGTGTGTGTGTGTGTTTGTATGTGTGTATGCATGCATGCATTTGTGCATGTGTGTGTGTGCATGCATTTGTGTGTGTGTGTGTGTGTGTATGTTTGTATGTGTGTATGTATGCATGCATTTGTGCATGTGTGTGTGTGTGTGCATGCATTTGTGTTTGTGTGTGTGTGTGTGTGCATGCATTTGTGTTTGTGTGCATGCATTTGTGTTTGTGTGTGTGTGTGCATGGATTTTTGTTTGTGTGTGCATGCATGCATTTATGTTAGTGTGTGTTTGTGTGTACTCTGTGTGCGTTTGTATGTGTACATGTGTGTGTGTGTGTATTTACTGTGTGTATGTGTGTGTGCGTGTATGTATGCATGCGTTTTTGTGTACATTTGTGTGTGTACTGTGTGTGTGTGTGTGTGTTTTGTGTGTGTGTGTGTGTGTGTGTGTGTGTGTGTGGCTTGGAAAGATAAGACATTGTGTCTCAAATTTGAAAAGAAAACAAATCAGTGTGAGAAATAGCTTTACTCTCTGTAGCCTCTGTTTCCACTGCTGGGTCAAACGGACCGAACACTGTGTGTGTTGTGTAAATATGCAGTGAGACTGCAAAGACGTTACATTAATTATTTTCTGTTTGCATTACATAATTAAGCTCAGCTGAAAAGATTTCAAAATTAATTACAAATATTTCTCCATTTATTTATTTTTTTGTCTCTATGAAATGAATCTATTTGACCTGCAGCATAACAAGTGGGTTAAACACACACAGGCCTTTATTCAGGCAATCGAAAATCATCATAAACAGCTGAGAGACCACAAATGAATGACTAGTCCTAATATTAAATTATTTAGTTGGAAATGCTTTGGCTGACACTGAGCTAGATCATAGATCGTTTCCAGCTGTGTATTATTGATATTTATAATATTACTGTTGACTCTCTAAACTGATTCATGAAGGGTAACAAAAGAAAGTAAACTAAACTTTGGGTGTGAAATGAGAAGTGCCGGTGGGCCACCTGGAAAACCCCTGAGTTAGTGAGCAGCCATCAGTGAGCCAACAGTGTCTGTAGTCTTGCCCTTTGATCCCAATAGAAAACCATCGAATTGATTGCCAGCTCTTAGGTAGTGTTTGGGAAGCCCAGCTGTTGGATCAGTGAGGATTCATTTCCCAGTCATAAGATCGCTGGACAGAACAACCTGCTTCACATCATGCAGCAACTCAGAGTCACAGCTAACAGGAGCCAGTAAGTAAACTTCCATAACATACAGATTTTTTACTTCTTACTACTTAATCTTCAATGTAACTGTGTTGTATTTCAAAGAGTTTTTTGAGTGACGTTGAGCCAGTTAGACAGAAAAACAACAAAGCATTCAGCTGTGCTTCATAGGCTCAGTATGGCAATTGCTCAAATTTCCAAACTGAGGGATGTGAGCGATCAACGTAACATGCATTTGTTTGGACTGTGGGACGAAACCAGAGTACCCGGAGCACGGGAAGAACATGCTCCACACAGAATGGCCCGGACCAGGAATCCAACCCAGATCTTCTTGCTGTGAGTCGACAGTGCTGACCATTCCACCACCGTGCTGCCGACTATGAAGTCTATAATGGAAAAATTTTGAGAGCATTCCATTTTAAATTCCCTAGTTAGAATTTTCCAAGCATTGTTATATGTAATAAAGTAGCATAACCAGTTATATGAACCTCCAGTTCGAAAGCACCTGACAATAGCAACCGGCCAATGCAAAACACAGAGCGACGAAAGAGATACCACCTCAAGAAGAGCCCACTCAATTTATCGTCACTTATCAATTATACAGATTTTTCAATATATCTCGATAATTCAGCTATTCGGGTGTGAACAGATTTATTCAGAGTGGTTTGAAGTAAAATAACTCGCAGTGAATCCTACCAACTTTGATGTCTTTACAGTGGTTGTGAATGGAACCAGGGGTCAGCATGTCTAAGCAAACCAAAAATTTTGTTTAACTATTTTTATTAACTATCCAGGACCACCAGTGAACCTAAACATATCGGCTTACATATATATATATATATATATATATATATATATATATATATATATATATATATATATATATATATATATATATATATATATATATTAATATGTAATGTAGCTTTTGGTGAATCAGAAATAATAAGCTTTCTCTAGGGACTATTTTGCCTTACAACACCCTGCATATAGCCCTCCACCATGAATGTCTTAAAAATATAGATTTTAGTCAAATTCAATATACAGTAGATTAGATACTAACTTTCTGTGAGGGAGGTTTTAGAGGTGGACGTTTGGTTCCATGCACCACCACCGTGAGCATTTCCAGCACTGTGTCTTTAGAATGAACCGTTTTACAACAAACCACCCAAATGACTTTGTTTACACCCTAACTGATTGTTTATGTACAATGTTTCTCATCTTACTGGAGGGTCTCTAGTAGCTGACGCCCTCTATATGGCATTGGCTGATGTTTATAGCTGAACATTGAATCAGAACATTATCGAAATTTGTGTAAAAATTGTATTACGTCCGGTTAATGTTACTGCTGGCCATGACAGGACCACTTTCTCACGATTATCGTCTGTTTTAAGCTGTGTCTTTACTGTGGAATCACACAGAGGCTACGTTTACATTACAAGCCTCATAAATCAATGCAGATTTTTTGCTCAGATCCAATTTGGCTATCTTGGTTCACATACATAAATTCATAAAAGTGACTCGTACGTGTCTGTAACATGAATCTGTGCCTGAAACGACCTGCATGCACACATTGATACGCTTATACACGTCAGCTCTGTCACCAACAACTAAAATCTGTATTAAAAAAACAGAACTGATGCGTCAGGAGGACAAACAACTGTCCACTGTACATGTCCAGGACGAGGCTTAAAAATCCGCTAGCATAAATGCTAATGTCTGGAGTATAAAAGTGTAAATGGTGAAGGACTCGTTACAGAGTTGATAATAAAATACTGTTTTGTGTGATTATATGACCAGAAACACATTAAAACTCCAGAGAGAATCAAAATAACTCACATTTTAAAACCACTTCACTGCTCCTAGATTAGCCTGTGTTGCATCATGGGATTGTCTTAGCGGCTGAGGAAGAGTTCGATGCTTCTTTAAAATCAGGTCTAAATAAGGTTCCTCAGTAGACAGCATGTTTAAGGTATGTAAGAATTGGGACAGTCTACATGTCGGGAGCGCATACTATAAAATGCTGCCTATGTAGGAGCTCAGTAGGGGTGCGTCCGAACTCGCGTACTTGATCAGTACGTACTCAGTTGGAGCTAGCGTGCGCTGCCTGCCCGTTAAAGCAGTACGCTCTTTCAGTGTGCGAGTTTTTAGTATCCATGCAACCTCGGACGCACTACGTCCGCCATCTTACCAACGTCCTGTGACACAAGATGTCAGACCACCACCGCAATTCATTTAAAAGTCCCGTTTACTGACCGATTTAGATTCTGTTTGTGACACTGTTCTGCATGTTTGTCTGTATATGTACTCACACGGGGTCGAGCTGTAGCTCTGAGAGGAATTTAATCATTGTTTACCTCAGAAGCAGTGCTAACTTCAGTAGCGGCAGTTCACTAGCCGTAGCTACGTACACACAGCCGACGTACTGCTTTTCACCGCATTTTTTAGTCCGCTTTGAATACATCCGTGGCTAAGATGGAATCATGGGATAGGACAGTGTGCTGGGGCTACATTAAAAATGCCTCGTCATTCCCGCGTACTGCTTTTGCGTACTGTTCAGTATGGAAGTACATGATTCGGACGCACCCAAGGTTTTGAGACAGACCCATCTGTACCTACGTTTGTTTGTTAGCATACAGCAGGCTAACATCGTCTGTAGCTATGGATAACATGGTTTAGTAATTAACTGCACAACAAACTGCCCACTGATTGTTCTCGTACAGTCTTCCAGAGCAACTCTGGCTGAAGCTCTTTCTGTCAGAGACCTGTTTCATATGCACTATGGCTGAAGTGAAGTTAATAAGTGTTTAGATGTAAACTCACTGCTTATTGGTTTGAAAGTGGTGGCACTACTTTGATTGACGCATTGAGAGAGATCGTTTTTTTCTGTGATTGTTTTGTTTGGTGGGTTTGTGGAGATGATGCAGCTCCATCTACTTTTATTACTGCTGTTGTATGAGTCGTGTTTCATTTGCACTGTGGCTGAACTAAACTGAAGTCTGAAACTACTTCTTTGTCAGTCATTAGTTTAATTTTAATTTAACATTATATAATAACTTAATTAAATGATGAAGTGTTGATTAGAATAGTTTAAAAGCAGGTACACTACTGCTCAAAAGTTTGGGATCTCAGTGAAATGTTCTTGTTTTTAATGGAGTATCTTCTTCCTTAACACAGCAATGGACTGACGGGTCTCTAAAGAAAGTTGTTTCTTTCTGGTCATTGTGAGTCGGTCAGCAAGCCGTCAACTGCTGATGCTTCAGATACTAAACTAACCTAGAATGTTGTTCCCTTTTATACTCACTTATTAGTAGAATGTTTTTCAGCTGTGCATCACAATTGAGCAAGAGTGTCCTAACAACCAATTAGTCCAATAACATCCTTAACTTGGATTGGCGGCCGTACCAGGAGATTTAGACAGAGGACTGAGAATTACTGATAATAGGACTATATGCAAAATAAGCCTCTATACAAAAATAGACTTTAATACAAACATTTTTATTCTTTAAAAATCATCTGATACACTTACATTAATTGAGAAATGGACAATATTGTTTGTGAATTGCATGAAAATTGCATGAAATGAAATTCTAAAGTGATTCTAAACTTTTGAGCGGTAGTGTAGCATAGCATATGTAGTATATCAGTCCTTTATCGTTATATCATGGAGCAAAGAGAAAATAAAAAAAACATACATGTGGGGGAGGGCCGGGCGGGGCTTGGGATAGATTTATAGGTCCCCACCAATGTCCAGAGCAAATCTACGCCCTTGGTGTGCAGACAGGTTTTAAAGCATCTGATGAAACAGGACAGCTAGATTGCAGCGTATTTAAACTGGCTCGGCGTGTAGCTTCATAATACTTCAGTATTATAGAGTTTATTTACTCTTGTTAGGATTTTTTGATGATGTCTATTCTCCTAGTTGTGCGACTGCAAAATGTGCCTGTGTGTTTGTTGAGGTTGATCACTGTGATGTACATCAAAAGAGCAGCGAAAACAATAAAAACATCTGAATCACACAGAAAAACAACAGCACTGCTGCTTATCTGTTTGCCTGCAGAAGTGTAGGAGTGGATTACAAAGCTGAAGTTCTCTAAAAAAAGATTTCTGCTGGTTAAGGAAGGAAGCGTGTGAAGTCCAAGTGTAGGAAACGAGAAATCAAGCTGAATCCTTTGTTTGCGTCCCGAAGGCTCTGCTTGCTGTGGACAGTCTGCATTAGCTTTTTGACTGAATAGCTCAGCACCGGGTTTAACAAGCGGCTGTTGATGTGTATCCAGTACTGGTGTTGCTAATATCCTCACTGTCCCTAATGTCTGTAGTGCGTCTTACACTGCGGGGTGCGACCAAAACATCTGATAAAAGCAACTGGTCAACGCTGAACACAGAGCAGTGGGCGAGAGAGATACCACCTCCTACAGTAAGTCTACTCAATTTATAGTAACTTATCGATTATATAGATTTTTCTATATATCTGTATAATTCAGCTATTGAGAGTCATTCAGAGTGGTTTGAAGTAAAATGACCCATTGTAGACAGTCTTACCAACTTTTGAAGGGAACCAGGGGACAGCATGTCTAAGCACCCCAAAAACTGCCATTGTATGAACTATCCAAAAGCACCAGCAAACCTAAACAAATCTGATTTTATCTATTTGTTTAATATGTGATGTAGTTCTTGGTGAATCTGGAAAGATAAGTTCTCTCTGGGGACAATTTTGCCTCACAACGCCCTGCATGTAGCCCTCCGCCATAAAAAATATAGACTTTGGGCCAAATCCATGCCAAATGTCTTGGACATTGGCAGCATATTCATAACCAAGTAATGTAATAACTTTCTGTTGGGGAGCTTTTAGAGGTGGACGTCTGGTTCCATTCACCACCACTGTAAACAACTTCGACACTGGTATATACTAATCAGCCATAACATTCAAACCACCTCCTTGTATCTGCACTTATTGTCCATATAGGATATATATTACACTTACAGACTGTAATCCACCTGATTCTCTACAAAGTGCTCCTATATGATCAGTGGAGCTGATAAAATGGTGCTTGGCGAGTGAGCATTTCATCAGTCTTCTGCAAAAGTCAAAGACCACCCATCATTTTCGTCAGAACAGTGCAAGGTATTCGATATATACATGCGGAATACAAAAAACTGGCCCTTCAAAACTGAAGAGCAGCAGAGACTCAGGCTTCCCTCCAGACTCGGTGCTCTGCCTGTTGACTTCTGTAGCCCTGAAGGCTCAATAGCAGCATCCCTTATTCAAGCAGCTCTAAGGAAATTGTACTGAAGTGTCAAATTGGGTTAAGAACGACTGTCTATGAGAGGGCAGGGTGTCAACAGCTCGATGGCCGCTCAACCTGGAGCTCGTCACCAATCTTCTCTGGGAAATGTAATCTCAGAGTATGGCAGACCAGTCGACAGAACAACACTCATCGCTCTACTTTTTATCAAGTATCTGCAGCAGCAGTCAGACATGGTGGAGGCAGCACCTACGGAGAAAACTACAATACTATAATTTACTTTCTTTACTCAGAGAAATAACATCTACTACAAATATTGTGATAAACCATGTAAACCATGTATACTATGCAAAAGTCACTGGGGGATCAAAGATGGGCCTCTTCCTCTTCCTCAGAGACTGCCTCTACCTGTGCAGTTTCTAAAGCTTTACCATCCAGACTTCAAACAGAGATTCAGCTTTTATTCAGAACTTTGCTAAATAACTTACTAATTTAGTAATTACTTGTCTTCCCTTGTGAGTCCTCCGAAGGTTTCTTCCTCCAGTCTTGAGGGACTTTTTTTTCTCACCACCATCGCCTCTGGCTTGATCATAGGGGGATACATGTTGTAACCATTTAGATTAACAGCACTTTTATGTTTGAGAGAACGGAGAACGTTGAGTTGCTTCAGATCTGAAAACATCAATTTCTGTCCATCCTTCCACTGTGAGAGGACACCTCAACAGTTTGGGGGTCTGAAAGCTGCTGCTGTTCACAAAACAATGGATTGACCATCCCAGAGCCCAAAACCTCAATGTGTTTGTGGTTAGTTGAATGATGAGAGGCAGACAATGCTACAAATTTATTTTATAATATATAATATTTTCTGACACTGACAAATGAATAACTTGTGCTCAAAGCAACGCTATGTAAGATTTGGGGGTTTGGAGACCTCTCTGGTGGAAATATGTAATTGCAAGCAACATGAGGAAGAACGTTGGGTGTGTTTCTGAGTCCCATATACACATATGAATCTGACTTTTTTGCAGGTGCATCAAGAGACAATTCAAAGAACTCAGACAAAACTTGTTGAAGGTCATGTCTTCTGAGGATGTGAGTTAAGTATCTGCTACTATAGTCGTATCTTCATCAGTATAATGTAGATTTTTAGATCACATCAAGAAGTAGATCATATCTTGAGCTCCAGTTTGAAGAACAAAGTTAGGTTCCAGAGTTCTCCTGGATGCCCCAGACATTGCATGAATTTGTTCAGTTCCTTCAGCAGCAATCTTGATTTAGCTTAATGAGATGAGATGAATAGATGAGAACTAGAAATAATACTTGGTTGTTTAGGAGAAGCTTGGAAAGGGTTAAATAAACACACTGATGTATGTAAAAGCTCTAGTTACTCTATTAATACTGATTGAATATTTAATAATTGTGATTATTGTAATAATAAGTGTTTTGCTGAGCAAATAAAAGCTTATAAAAAATAACTTATTAAATTTAATAATGTCCCCAAATGTCTATATAATGGCTAAGTATACGCGGAATAAAAGAAGAACTGAAACTTCATCCGTTTTTTTCGTTTCTTCAGTGGTGTCTAGAAATGACAGAGGAACTCGCTGATGCTTTTGGTAAGTGAAACATGCCGTCAGTTCCTTTTGTGATTATATCAAAAGCCAAAAGCAAGGCCACACTATCTAAGCCACTGTTGGGGTTGCTATTATTGGACCTATCACTACTGACTCTCAAGACCAAAATAAAGAACGTTAACTTCCATATAGCAGCTGCCTTTTATGCTGTTTGATTATTTCATGATTCAAATTGACTATAAGTATAATATAGTTGCATTATATTGTTGAAGCACTAATTGACTAATTGCAATTACTTGGTATGATTGCAATTACTTAACACTACGATACCTTTTCACATTTATTAGATTTCTGTAACAAGCCGATACAACGATGTAATGATGCCGACCCATTTTCAGACTGAGTAATATTGTGTATTAGTTGTGTAGCTACAATAATATTGTGTATCACTTTGACTGTACAATGAGTATTAGCTATTAATCAAACATCTAGCAAGTAAGATAGTCAGCCACTTCTGACTTGCACTTTAATAGCTGCATGCAATTTAGCACTTGATTTAAGGTGGCAGTTAATTTAAGGTAGCAGTGAATTCAATGTGGCACTGAATTTAAGGTGGTAATGAACTTATGGTAGTACTGAATTTAACGTGGCAATAAATTTAAGGTAGCAGTGAATCTAAGGTGGCAGTGCATTTAAGAGATCAGAGGATGTAAGGTAGCAACACATTTAAGGTGGCATCGGATTTAATTTAATGTAAGGTCATTAAGCTAGTTATATATTACTTTAACTGTACAATGAGTATTAGCTATTAATCAAACATCTAGCAAGCAAGATAGTCAGCTAATTTTGCCACTTCTGACTTGCACTTTAATAGCTGCATGCAATTTAGCACTAGACTTAAGGTGGCAGTTAATTTAAGGTGGCAGTGAATTCAATGTGGCACTGAATTTAAGGTGGTAACAAACTTATGGTAGTATTAAATTTAATGTGGCACCAAATTTAAGGTAGCAATGAATCTAAGGTGGCAGTGCATTTAAGAGATCAAAGGATGTAAGGTAGCAACAAATTTAAGGTGGCATTGGATGCAATTTAATGTAAAAGCTAGTTATAGCCAGGACACGGCTTGGCTTTATCTGAAAGTTTAGACAGAATTTAGGAAGTTTAGTGTAGATATGTTGTTGATGTAATACTGTTTTCTTATCTGAAGTTTGTGGAGAAGATTATGAACTGGTATTCTGTAATATTTCTGTGATACGAAAAACTTAGTTTGGTCATCCTGTTCTAATTAATCTAAATTAGCTGCTAAGCTGAAATAAATGTTACCCACCCCTGTCCATAATCCCCAACAGTCGCCATCAACATCAACAAATGTATATTTTTCTCTTCTATTATGCACAGGATGTACTGGATGGCTTCGCTTCTTCCTGTTCTGCATCTGGCTTTTGGACATTGGGCTGATATTCACCACTACACACCTAGAAATAGATCTGATTAAAAGAAAGAAGAACTTCAAAAGCAGAGTGTCTCAATTCAAGCAAACTAATGACAACAGTGAAATCACAGAGTAACACTGGATGGACATCAGAATCTTCTTCTGCTTCTATATTCTGGTTCTCTGTATGATCATTACTTTTCCACAGCAAAGGGGCAGCAAAGCCCTAGATGTTCATGATTTGGTCCTACAATGAAACAAGATCCATTTTTTGTTGAGCTCATGAATATTTTTAATAGCTCTGCTCTGATTAGCTGGTTTACAGTAAAACGTAATAATGATCACACATAAGCAACAAAATACAAACCTCAGTGTAAACAAGTGCCACCCTTTTACTATTTAGTTAGCTATGGTACTTGGAGCTGCCAGCTACTTGTTTCAAACACAAAGTAGATTAAAGGTGTCTCTGTGAAACTTTCAGTTTAAGATGATCTGCTTCAACCAGCACACAGTGATCCACTCACACAGCATGGCTGCTACTTACAGTCACTGTTGAGGTTGTGGTGCTAATAAAGGTGGAGCTGCTCGTCTCTTCAGTCTCTTCAGTGTTGAACGCTGAGCTGAAGCTGCTCCGAGTGTTGGAGAAACTGTCCGGAGTGAAACGTACAGACTGCAGAGTTAAAGTTGTTCAGGATTCTGTTAAAGATGTGGGAGCTGCAGCTTGTTTTGGGAATTCTCCGTTCCACCTTAAATGGTGCTGTGGTTACATTGTGGTGTCTGTATGAGCTGCAGTGTTTAAGGTGGAACATTAGATGAAGAATGTGGAGAAGAGGAACTTTAGGCTGGTTTAAAGATGAACATGGAGCTCGGACAGTTGGGTTGTTTGTTGTGAAGGAATGAAAAGTGGCGACGTTCCCTTCACAGCCTGGAACACTGGATTTCTCCACCACCGTTCTGGTTGCTGGTTGGTGTTGTGGTTGTGTGTAAATGTGCTGGTTGCTGGTTGGTGTTGTGGTTGTGTGTAAATGTTCTGGTTGGTGTTGTGGTTGTGTGTAAATGTTCTGGTTGCTGGTTGGTGTTGTGGTTGTGTGTAAATGTTCTGGTTGCTGGTTGGTGTTGTGGTTGTGTGTAAATGTTCTGGTTGCTGGTTGGTGTTGTGGTTGTGTGTAAATGTTCTGGTTGCTGGTTGGTGTTGTGGTTGTATGTAAATGTTCTGGTTGCTGGTTGGTGTTGTGATTGTGTGTAAATGTTCAGGTTGCTGGTTGGTGTTGTGGTTGTGTGTAAATGTTCTGGTTGCTGGTTGGTGTTGTGATTGTGTGTAAATGTTCTGGTTGCTGGTTGTTGTTGTGGTTGTGTGTAAATGTTCTGGTTGCTGGTTGTTGTGGTTGTGTGTAAATGTTCTGGTTGCTGGTTGTTGTTGTGGTTGTGTGTAAATGTTCTGGTTGCTGGTTGGTGTTGTGGTTGTGTGTAAATGTTCTGGTTGCTGGTTGGTGTTGTGGTTGTGTGTAAATGTTCTGGTTGCTGGTTGGTGTTGTGGTTGTGTGTAAATGTTCTGGTTGCTGGTTGGTGTTGTGGTTGTATGTAAATGTTCTGGTTGCTGGTTGGTGTTGTGATTGTGTGTAAATGTTCAGGTTGCTGGTTGGTGTTGTGGTTGTGTGTAAATGTTCTGGTTGCTGGTTGTGGTTGTGTGTAAATGTTCTGGTTGCTGGTTGTTGTTGTGGTTGTGTGTAAATGTTCTGGTTGCTGGTTGTTGTTGTGGTTGTGTGTAAATGTTCTGCTTGCTGGTTGTTGTGGTTGTGTGTAAATGTTCTGGTTGCTGGTTGGTGTTGTGGTTGTGTGTAAATGTTCTGGTTGCTGGTTGTTGTGGTTGTGTGTAAATGTTCTGGTTGCTGGTTGTTGTGGTTGTGTGTAAATGTTCTGGTTGCTGGTTGTTGTTGTGGTTGTGTGTAAATGTTCTGGTTGCTGGTTGGTGTTGTGGTTGTGTGTAAATGTTCTTGTTGCTGATTGTTGTTGTGGTTGTGTGTAAATGTTCTGGTTGCTGGTTGTTGTGGTCCTGTGTAAATGTTCTGGTTGCTGGTTGTTGTTGTGGTTGTGTGTAAATGTTCTGGTTGCTGGTTGTTGTGGTTGTGTGTAAATGTTCTGGTTGCTGGTTGTTGTTGTGGTTGTGTGTAAATGTTCTGGTTGCTGGTTGGTGTTGTGGTTGTGTGTAAATGTTCTGGTTGCTGGTTGGTGTTGTGGTTGTGTGTAAATGTTCTGGTTGCTGGTTGGTGTTGTGGTTGTGTGTAAATGTTCTGGTTGCTGGTTGGTGTTGTGGTTGTATGTAAATGTTCTGGTTGCTGGTTGGTGTTGTGATTGTGTGTAAATGTTCAGGTTGCTGGTTGGTGTTGTGGTTGTGTGTAAATGTTCAGGTTGCTGGTTGTGGTTGTGTGTAAATGTTCTGGTTGCTGGTTGTTGTTGTGGTTGTGTGTAAATGTTCTGGTTGCTGGTTGTTGTTGTGGTTGTGTGTAAATGTTCTGGTTGCTGGTTGTTGTTGTGGTTGTGTGTAAATGTTCTGGTTGCTGGTTGTTGTTGTGGTTGTGTGTAAATGTTCTGGTTGCTGGTTGGTGTTGTGTGTAAATGTTCTGGTTGCTGGTTGGTGTTGTGGTTGTGTGTAAATGTTCTGGTTGCTGGTTGTTGTTGTGGTTGTGTGTAAATGTTCTGGTTGCTGGTTGTTGTTGTGGTTGTGTGTAAATGTTCTGGTTGCTGGTTGGTGTTGTGGTTGTGTGTAAATGTTCTGGTTGCTGGTTGGTGTTGTGGTTGTGTGTAAATGTTCTGGTTGCTGTTGTGGTTGTGTGTAAATGTTCTGGTTGCTGGTTGTTGTTGTGGTTGTGTGTAAATATTAACCAGTCTGTTACGTAACAGTGTAGGATTTGGAGCTCGGCCTGTTTTATCCACCCTCTTCTGTAAAAGCAGGATTTGCATTTGAAGGACAGAGTTTGAGGTTCAGGGTATGTACAGTTCTATGTACTGAATGCTCCTCTATACAGTGTACATACAGTTTTACATTCTATTGTTTCAAAATGATCATGGGTATTTTACATGGTTATCTGATAATAATATTAAAAACTAGAGTTGGTAAGGCCTTTCACATAATAAGAACTGTGAGCACAGGAGAACCCACAATGAGGCGCTTCATTAGTCAACCTGGAGTTTCCCAGGTTCCCAGCAGAAGCTGAAAACAAGCTTAATTGTTAGTAAGAACACTGTCATCTGCCATCTCACCGCGACCTTATCATTAGAACACATTCAGAGAAGAGAGAGTGCATGGGTACTTCAGTCTGTCAGGGTTTTTACCGGAGATGAAAATGAAAACTAGCAGTGAAAACATGTTCTCATTAGCTGCGATGAAAAACAGGACAAAGCTAAAGCTATAATGAGAATCATGAAGGAAAGGGCAGCATTCATAAGGCTACATGACACCTTCATAAGCCTTTAATTAAAACTGACATAAGAATCAGTTTTTAAGGGTCTGAATTGGTTCAAAATGGAAAAACACAGACTTTAGACTGAAATCCTGTTGCTTTCTGTGACTCTATATCTTAATTATATTTTTTGTATTTAAAAAATTATTAAACATTAACATTCCCTGCCCAAGACATCATGATACTACCCAAACTTGCAGTAGCAATGGTTTTGGTAATGACGATTTTAGCTCACTTTGCACAAAACTCAAAAACGCTAACCAGTAAATGACTAACTAGCATGATTCCCAACAGATGTACACACATAAAAATCATTAGAGTTTTCATTAAAACGTGATAAACATTAGAAAATCTGGGTTTGAGTAGTGACGGTTCTGTTCTGAACTGATTTTCAGACTTACATGCTATTAATGCTAACTGCTCACCATGAGGGACAGCAAATACAAGGGCGTAGCTAAAATAAGGCTCCACCTACAGACAAGAACTCTGTGTCAGTGTCATTAATTAAAGATTTTTAAACTCATTTCAATCTAAATAAAGAAAGAAAAAAAAATAAAAAAGATATTATATATTATTATATAAAAACAACATTTAAAACTAGAAAAGTGCATTTCCTGAAGGAAACGCAGGACGGTTGCGCAGCTGAGTTGCGGGAGAAAATACAAATTTGGGGGGAGATCAGACTGAATTGCGGGAGCCAATACAAGTTTGGTGGGAGATCGGACTGAACTGCTGTCGGTGTTTGCGCTCATTAGTGTGTGCCTGTGGGTGTTTCACTGCCCCCTAGTGTGTGTGTTCATTAGTGTGTTTATAGGTGGGTATTCTACTGCCCACTAGTGTGTGTGTTCACTAGTGTGTGTATATGTGTGTGTGTTTATTAGTGTGTGTATGTGGGTGTTTCACTGCCCCCAAGTGTGTGTGTTCACTAGCATCTGTATATGTGAGTGTTTCACTGCCCCCTAGTGTGTGTATGTGGGTGTTTCACTGCCCCCTAGTGTGTGTATGTGGGTTTTCAACTGCCCCCAAGTGTGTGTGTTCACTAGCATCTGTATATGTGAGTGTTTCACTGCCCCCTAGTGTGTGTATGTGGGTTTTTCACTGCCCTCTAGTGTGTGTGTGTATGTGGGTTTTTCACTGCCCCCTAGTATGTGTGTATGTGGGGTTTTCACTGCCCCCTAGTGTGTGTGTATGTGGGTTTTCACTGCCCCCTAGTGTGTGTGTATGTGGGTGTTTCACTGCCCCCTAGTGTGTGTGTATGTGGGTTTTTCACTGCCCCCTAGTGTGTGTGTATGTTGGTTTTTCACTGCCCCCTAGTGTGTGTGTATGTTGGTTTTTCACTGCCCCCTAGTGTGTGTGTATGTGGGGTTTTCACTGCCCCCTAGTGTGTGTGTATGTTGGTTTTTCACTGCCCCCTAGTGTGTGTGTATGTGGGGTTTTCACTGCCCCCTAGTGTGTGTGTATGTGGGTGTTTCACTGCCCCCTAGTGTGTGTGTATGTGGGGTTTTCACTGCCCCCTAGTGTGTGTGTATGTTGGTTTTTCACTGCCCCCTAGTGTGTGTGTATGTGGGTTTTCACTGCCCCATAGTGTGTGTGTATGTGGGTGTTTCACTGCCCCCTAGTGTGTGTGTATGTGGGGTTTTCACTGCCCCCTAGTGTGTGTGTATGTTGGTTTTTCACTGCCCCCTAGTGTGTGTGTATGTGGGGTTTTCACTGCCCCCTAGCATGTGTGTATGTGGGGTTTTCACTGCCCCCTAGTGTGTGTGTATGTGGGTTTTTCACTGCCCTCTAGTGTGTGTGTGTATGTGGGTTTTTCACTGCCCCCTAGTGTGTGTGTATGTTGGTTTTTCACTGCCCCCTAGTGTGTGTGTATGTGGGTTTTTCACTGCCCTCTAGTGTGTGTATGTGGGTTTTTCACTGCCCCCTAGTGTGTGTGTATGTTGGTTTTTCACTGCCCCCTAGTGTGTGTGTGTATGTGGGTTTTTCACTGCCACCTAGTGTGTGTGTATGTTGGTTTTCCACTGCCCCCTAGTGTGTGTGTATGTGGGTTTTTCACTGCCCCCTAGTGTGTGTATGTGGGTTTTTCACTGCCCCCTAGTGTGTGTGTATGTGGGTTTTTCACTGCCACCTAGTGTGTGTGTGTATGTGGGTTTTTCACTGCCCCTAGTATGTGTGTATGTGGGTGTTTCACTGCCCCCTAGTGTGTGTGTATGTGGGTGTTTCACTGCCCCCTAGTGTGTGTGTGTGTATGTGGGGTTTTCACTGCCCCCTAGTGTGTGTGTGTATGTTGGTTTTTCACTGCCCCCTAGTGTGTGTGTATGTTGGTTTTTCACTGCCCCCTAGTGTGTGTGTATGTGGGGTTTTCACTGCCCCCTAGTGTGTGTATGTGGGTTTTTCACTGCCCCCTAGTGTGTGTGTATGTGGGTGTTTCGCTGCCCCCTAGTATGTGTGTATGTGGGGTTTTCACTGCCCCCTAGTGTGTGTGTGTATGTTGGTTTTTCACTGCCCCCTAGTATGTGTGTATGTGGGTTTTTCACTGCCCCCTAGTGTGTGTGTATGTTGGTTTTTCACTGCCCCCTAGTGTGTGTGTATATTGGTTTTTCACTGCCCCCTAGTGTGTGTGTATGTGGGGTTTTCACTGCCCCCTAGTATGTGTGTATGTGGGGTTTTCACTGCCCCCTAGTGTGTGTGTATGTTGGTTTTTCACTGCCCCCTAGTGTGTGTGTATGTGGGGTTTTCACTGCCCCCTAGTGTGTGTGTATGTGGGGTTTTCACTGCCCCCTAGTGTGTGTGTATGTTGGTTTTTCACTGCCCCCTAGTGTGTGTGTATGTTGGTTTTTCACTACCCCCTAGTGTGTGTATGTGGGTGTTTCGCTGCCCCCTAGTATGTGTGTATGTGGGGTTTTCACTGCCCCCTAGTGTGTGTGTATGTTGGTTTTTCACTGCCCCCTAGTGTGTGTGTATGTGGGTGTTTCGCTGCCCCCTAGTGTGTGTGTGTATGTTGGTTTTTCACTGCCCCCTAGTGTGTGTGTATGTTGGTTTTTCACTACCCCCTAGTGTGTGTGTATGTGGGGTTTTCACTGCCCCCTAGTGTGTGTGTATGTGGGGTTTTCACTGCCCCCTAGTGTGTGTGTATGTGGGGTTTTCACTGCCCCCTAGTGTGTGTGTATGTGGGTTTTTCACTGCCCCCTAGTGTGTGTGTATGTGGGGTTTTCACTGCCCCCTAGTGTGTGTGTATGTGGGTGTTTCACTGCACAGATGGGTTAAATGTGGAGGTAAATTCCGCTGTGTGCAAACACAAGAAGCACATAGTCCTAAATTCTATTTTAAATTCTTTATGCCAGTGAGCCCCCACCCAACATAGGAAGGGGGGCTGAACGCCTTGTAGGAACCCCCTTAATAAACTGACTGGGATTCTATGTTTCACAGTTTGTGAGTAGGTCAGCACTCCAGACACTCAAACACATGTACAGCACATGAACTTGAGTGAGTTCATCCTTTAAGCACGCTAATAGAATTCATGGTATGCTGACTAATATTGGAACACTGAGCTGGACTTTCTCACAGAAGTGTTGCCTTTCATTCCTATCTTTCATCGTCTCAGGAGAGTGAGAGTTTTTGAGAAATGGAGATCTTTCGCTGTGAGAACAAACCAGTCTGACAAATACAGTCAAATAAAAACTAAAACCCACATACCTCAGACCACAAACATGTCCACAGCCCATTTCTGTTTAATACTTATACAAAGTTTATACAGTTAGACTAGCTAAGACCAGCTAAGACACGTTCAGTGTCTGGGTCTTGTAAAGCTAGTAGGCTAATGTAGCTAACAGGTACTAGAAGATTAGCCATAAGGTCAGCAGAGCAGATCAGACACACTGAGCTGTACAGTTAACAAACTTAATGACTAAATAACTTTTCCCCTTAAACTACATTCAGTTGTTTTGTTTATAACAGACTTGCTTATGCAGTTTCTAATACTACTGAATAAAGTACAGACCTTCAGGCTTCAAGACGGGCTGCTAATAGAGTTAACACAGCAGTAACAGGCCAGGAGACTCCCGCAATTCAGTCCGATCTCCCACCAAACTTGTATTTTTTCCTGCAATTCAGTCTGATCTCAAACCAAATTTGTATTTTCTCTGGCAATTCAGTCTGATCTCAAACCAAATTTCTATTTTCTCCTGCAATTCAGTCTGATCTCAAACCAAATTTGTATTTTCTCTGGCAATTTAGTCCGATCTCAAACCAAATTTGTATTTTCTCCTGCAATTCAGTCTGATCTCACACCAAATTTGTATTTTCTCTGGCAATTCAGTCTGATCTCAAACCAAATTTGTATTTTCTCCTGCAATTCAGTCTGATCTCAAACCAAATTTGTATTTTCTCCTGCAATTCAGTCTGATCTCAAACCAAATTTCTATTTTCTCTGGCAATTCAGTCTGATCTCAAACCAAATTTGTATTTTCTCTGGCAATTCAGTCTGATTTCACACCAAATTTGTATTTTCTCTGGCAATTCAGTCTGATCTCAAACCAAATTTGTATTTTCTCCTGCAATTCAGTCTGATCTCAAACCAAATTTGTATTTTCTCCTGCAATTCAGTCTGATCTCAAACCAAATTTGTATTTTCTCTGGCAATTCAGTCTGATCTCAAACCAAATTTGTATTTTCTCCTGCAATTCAGTCTGATCTCAAACCAAATTTGTATTTTCTCTTGTAATTCAGTCTGATCTCAAACCAAATTTGTATTTTCTCCTGCAATTCAGTCTGATCTCAAACCAAATTTGTATTTTCTCTGGCAATTCAGTCTGATCTCAAACCAAATTTGTATTTTCTCCTGCAATTCAGTCTGATCTCAAACCAAATTTGTATTTTCTCTTGTAATTCAGTCTGATCTCAAACCAAATTTGTATTTTCTCCTGCAGTTCAGTCTGATCTCAAACCAAATTTGTATTTTCTCCTGCAATTCAGTCTGATCTCAAACCAAATTTGTATTTTCTCCTGCAATTCAGTCTGATCTCAAACCAAATTTGTATTTTCTCTGGCAATTCAGTCCGATCTCAAACCAAATTTGTATTTTCTCCTGCAATTCAGTCTGATCTCACACAAAATTTGTATTTTCTCTGGCAATTCGGTCTGATCTCAAACCAAATTTCTATTTTCTCCGGCAATTCAGTCCGATCTCAAACCAAATTTGTATTTTATCCCACAATTCAGTCCAATCTCCTACCAAAGTTGTATTTTCTCTCGCAGTTCAGACCGATCTCCCACCAGGCTTGCATTTTCTCTTGCAGTTCAGGCTGATCTTGCACCAAACTTGTATTGTCTCCCGCAATTCAGTCCAATCTCCCACCAAATTTGTATTGTCTTGCACAATTCAGTCCGTTCTCACATCAAATTTGTATTTTCTTATATTCAGTCTGATCTCCCACCAAACTTGTATTTTCTCCTGCAATTCAGTCCAATCTCCCACCAAATTTGTATTTTCTCTTGCAATTCAGTCCAATCTCTAACAAATTTTCTCCCGCAATTCAGTCCGATCTCCCACTACATTTGTATTTTCTCATACAATTCAGTCTGATCTCCAACCAAATGTATATTTTCACCTGCAATTCAGTCCGATGTTCCAACAAACTTCTATTTTCTCCTGCAATTCAGTCCGATCTTACACCAAAATATCAACAGCGTTCCAACTCCAGATTGTCCTGTATGATTGTGAGATCCGGGCTTGTACACAGCTTTCAGAATTCTTTACAGAATATATAGGATGGAGAAGTGCACACCATTACAGTTTCATTAAACCAACAGCCTCAGGGCTGATCCCCAACCTCCTGTTAGCAAACAAAGAAAGACTCTGTCAGACAAACTAGCTAATTAGCTAACTTAGCCACACAGTTGGGATTCCTCTCTCAGGTTTAACTGGGAATGCAGTTTAACCTACTGTCTCCTAAACGTCTTCTCATATCTTTAGTTTTAAAAATGGGTAGAATTTCACTCCCAAAGTCAGAAATAGCCACGTAAGCTGTACATTGAAATAATTGGGGTTTTATTTTGTTGCAGCTGGTTTTGAACTGTTTCTACCGGCTAGTTTCTCAGTTTTCAAACAGCATTAGCTCTAAATCTTTTTTATGGAGCGTAATTGGCCGTGTCTTGTCCTACGGCAGGAATGCTGGCAGGATTTTTAATGAAGGCTATTTCTCTGTAAACTGATTCCTGAGAAAGACCACTGGCTTTTCACTTGTACTTTAATTTTGTACAGACGTGTGGGTTTTTACAGAGAAACAGAAGAGAGTAATGAGTAATTGTTTCCCAGGAAAGTATCAGAGAAGTACTTCCACATGGCTCGAGAGAAGTATTAGTAATCTGTAATCAATTATTGGTGTTGCTACCAACACTGTCCATTTACATAGATAACAGTGACCCTGTTACACCTGGTCACTTACTGTATCCTGGTAAGACTTTAGCCACACTCATTAGTCGAATGTACCTCGGGGTAGTCGGACTGAAATCTGATTGCCATGTGGGATAGAATATATAAATCTGAGTTTGGGTTGGACTGGACAGTTTGGCTGTACAGCACAAAGTTTTACTTGTACTGGGACGGGTTTTGGTCATATGGGTCAGGGGCTGTCTGTACTGGGAGGGGTATAGGTTGTACTGGGGAAGTGAGTTGTACTTAGAGAGGATTATACTGAGAGAGGATTTGGTTGTACTGCAAGGAGTTTAGTTGCCCAGAGAGGGTATTTGGTTGAACTAGGCGGAGTCTGGGTTGTACTCGGAGGGGTTTCAGATGTACTGAGAGGGGTCTGGGTTGTACTAGGAGGGGTTTCAGATGTACTGAGAGGGGTCTGGGTTGTACTAGGAGGGGTTTCAGATGTACTGAGAGGGGTCTGGGTTGTACTAGGAGGGGTTTCAGATGTACTGAGAGGGGTCTGGGTTGTACTAGGAGGGGTTTCGGATGTAGTGGGAGGAGCCTGGGTTGTACTAGGAGGGGTTTCAGATGTACTGAGAGGGGTCTGGGTTGTACTAGAAGAGGTTTCGGATGTACTGGGAGGAGTCTGGGTTGTACTAGGAGGGGTTTCGGATGTACTGGGAGGAGTCTGGGTTGTACTAGAAGGGGTTTCGGATGTAGAGGGATGGATTTTGGTTGAACTAGGCGGAGTCGGCTTGTACTAGGAGGGGTTTCAGA
The DNA here is from genome assembly GCA_021613375.1 of Megaleporinus macrocephalus. Classification (NCBI taxonomy): domain Eukaryota; kingdom Metazoa; phylum Chordata; class Actinopteri; order Characiformes; family Anostomidae; genus Megaleporinus; species Megaleporinus macrocephalus. The sequence goes on from CM038723.1 coordinate 6,186,362, forward strand.
TGTACTGGGAGAAGTCTGGGTTGTACTAGGAGGAGTTTTGGATGTACTGGGAGGTGTCTGGGTTGTACTAGGAGGGGTTTCGGATGTACTGGGAGGAGTCTGGCTTGTGCTAGGAGGGGTTTCAGATGTACTGGGAGGAGTCTGGCTTGTACTAGGAGGGGTTTTGGATGTACTGGGAGGAGTCTGGATATTTACCTATAAAGCATTGACATGATCTTTATCTGAGTTTAGCAATTATCTGATCAATCAAGTGGTCATGTGAACAGAATAGTTTGATATCAAACTCTTTGATATTGTATTAAGTCTGTTATCACATTCCTAGATAAGAAGAGAGGGATGGATTTTGGTTGAACTAGGCGGAGTCGGCTTGTACTAGGAGGGGTTTCAGATGTACTGAGAGGGGTCTGGGTTGTACTAGGAGGAGTTTTGGATGTACTGGGAGGAGTCTGGGTTGTACTAGGAGGGGTTTCGGATGTACTGGGTAGAGACTGGGTTGTACTAGATGTTTCGGATGTACTGGGTGGAGTCTGGGTTGTATTAGGAGGGGTTTCAATGTACTGGGAGGGCTCTGGGTTGTACTAGAAGATGTTTCGGATGTACTGGGTGGAGTCTGGGTTGTACTAGGAGGGGTTTCAGATGTACTGGGAGGAATCTGGCTTGTGCCAGGAGGGGTTTCAGATGTACTGGGAGGAGTCTGGCTTGTACTAGGAGGGGTTTTGAATGTACTGGGAGGAGTCTAGATATTTACCTATAAAGAATTGACATGATCTTTATCTGAGTTTAGCAATTATCTGATCAATCAAGTGGTCATGTGAACAGAATAGTTTGATATCAAACTCTTTGATATTGTATTAAGTCTGTTATCACATTCCTAGATAAGAGGAGCTGGACTTTAGCTGCATATGTATACCCTTACTCTGATTTCTTTCATATGTTTGAGTCTGTGTACAAACAGTACGAGTGTTGTCCCAGAAAAGAGGAGCAGTGTTTAACACTACATCTGCGAGATGACAACACAACACTTTTTTTGTAAACCAACCACATGCTTGACGAAATGAAGGACTTCATCCTGTAGAGTATGTATGTTTATATTTTCCACTAGAGTGACTTGATGCTCTATTTAAAAAAAAAAAAGAAACTGAAAAGAAATTAGATTTTTTAATATGGTTTATGTCTTAGTCTGTGAGTTGCAAAGCAGAAATTTGATTATTGCCTGATTCCTGTTGGCCTAGAGCTTTCGTGCTATCATGCATGTACACGCAGTCAACCAATTACTGACCAAATCTGATTTTCTGCAGCTTTTAAACAAATAATTTCATTCACTCAGTGTCAGGAAGCATATCAGTAAGTCTAGTTACTTAACAAGTAAGCACGATTCAAGCAACTGTAAAATACAGGGGTGTTTAAATAGTCAGTAAGGTCCAGTTAGAGGACCGTCATCATCTCTAATGTGTGTTTCAGTGGTGTATCCTGTTTACTGAAGTAGTCTAGTATCAGCATCTTATACCATCAGCTACTGAAACACCAACACACCACACATACCCTTCAGTATATTTCAGTATATTTACTGTTTAAATACTGAATTAATTATTTATAAACTTCTAATAAATGTTTTTATTCACTTTAATAAAAACAAGAGCTACATTAAACAAACAGGACGCTTTAAAAAAAAAGAGAATCTTAAAGTGTTTATTTATAGAGGCAGTAAATAAAACAGCGTCTTCTCGTTAACTCAGCTTCACATCTGGACCTGCTGGAGCCGCCTGTGAAGAATAAACATCTACGCCTCTCCATTCCTGCCTCAAGAGTCACTCTCCACCTTCACTTCTCTTTATTACAGAACCTTACTCTTTCTCTGACTCTCCATTCCTGCCTCAAGAGTCACTCTTCACCTCCACTTCTCTTTATTACAGCACAGTATTCTTTCTCTGACTTGCTTTACTCTCTGACTCACTTTATTTTCGGACTCGCTTTATTCTCCCACTTGCTTTATCCCCTGGCTTTATTCTCTGACTCTCCATTCCTGCCTCAACATTCGCTCTTCACCTCCACTTCTCTTTATTACAGCATGTTATTCTTTCTCTGACTTGCTTTACTCTCTGACTCACTTTATTTTCTGACTCGCTTTATTCTCCGACTCGCTTTATTCTCTGACTTGCTTTACTCTCTGACTCACTTTATTTTCTGACTCACTTTATTCTCCAACTCTCTTTTTACCTCCACTTCTCTTCATTACAGCACTTTATTTTTTCTCTGACTCGCTTTATTCTCCGACTCACTTTATTTTCTGACTCGCTTTATTCTCTGACTTACTTTACTCTCTGACTCGCTTTATTCTCTGACTCGCTTTATTCTCCGACTCACTTTATTTTCTGACTCGCTTTATTCTCTGACTTACTTTACTCTCTGACTCACTTTATTTTCTGACTCACTTTATTCTCCAACTCTCTTTTTACCTCCACTTCTCTTTATTACAGCATGTTATTCTTTCTCTGACTTGCTTTACTCTCTGACTCACTTTATTTTCTGACTCGCTTTATTCTCTGACTTGCTTTACTCTCTGACTCACTTTATTCTCCAACTCTCTTTTTACCTCCACTTCTCTTCATTACAGCACTTTATTTTTTCTCTCACTCGCTTTATTCTCCGACTCACTTTATTTTCTGACTCGCTTTATTCTCTGACTTACTTTACTCTCTGACTCACTTTATTTTCTGACTCACTTTATTCTCCAACTCTCTTTTTACCTCCACTTCTCTTCATTACAGCACTTTATTTTTTCTCTGACTCGCTTTATTCTCCGACTGCTGCTTCTCGCGCCATGCCTTACCTGTGTGTGCGCCGCAGGCCTGAATCTGCACAGATCTGATTGGCTGAAGAGCCTTTGGTGATCTTACAGTGCACCCGATTGGTCTGTGAGTTTACTGTGTCACAAAGCCTGTATACCGTAAATACAAGAAAAGCTTTGCCGCTTAAAATAGACACAGTCAACACTGGGTCAGTATCGGACAACGTCTGCTCCGGGACCCAGACTGCGGTCTGCCTATTAGAGACCTCTGGTGTAACATATAGGGATGTTAAATTTAAGCTCTCTTTGCTTTAGTGTAGCTCATTAGCTTTGTAGCTCCAGTGTAAGAGTAGCTAACGTCAGGTACGTGGGGTGGGCGGAAATCCACGAAAACCTTATCTCCCCCCAGACTATTTTAGAGGCAGTGCGGTTGCAGGGAGTCTCTTGTACACAATGAGTCAAACCACAGAGCAGAGCCAGTCACACCAGCACATTCCTGAGGCTTATAACGTACACGACACCACGGCTCACTCAACCTCCAAACAGGAGGAAGAGAAGGGCGCTGACTCGAAAACACGGTAACGTCCCTCGTCAGAGTAAAAGAAGGCAAATGATCAAAAGAGCCTAAAATGAAAACACAGTTGTTTCGTGGTAACTGAGCAGAGAGAGAGTAGAACAGGTACATTTCCCGTCGCTCACTCTGAACCGAGACTAAATGCTTCTCGACATGTCTCTGCAACCGGCTCACTGATGCTCCACGATATGCAAGAGCGCAACACTAAAGGCAGTGATTCATACGCAAAGAAAAAAAAACCCTGAGATTAACTCAGTGGGAAGCTCTCTCCATCACTCTCTCTCTCTCTCTCTCTCTCTCTCTCTGGACCTGAGTGCCCTTTATACATCAAATCTCCAGTTGAATCATCTTATTAAAAAGAAAGACTGCACACAGTATATATGTAATCCATTGTAGGCTTTTTTATTAAAAGGTTTATGAAGTCATTAGTGTCATTAACATTCATAGAAAACAGTGGGATTAAATATAGAGTATATATATATATATATATATATATATATATATATATATATATATATATATATATATATATATATATATATATATATATGCTAATGCATGTACTGCTGCTCATTGTAAACACAGACAATCTAATACTGCAGTGTGCAGTAATATAAAATATAAAATAAAATATAAATGCAAGGCAGAATGGTGGATGACTATATGTACACAACTTCTTTCCTCTTACCTCAGATTTATGATGTTTAGTTTAGAGGCAAACAAACACTAGAAGTCAATAGTCACCCAAATAATTTCTGTACATTCATTAAGGTTGGTTCAACTTGTTGAGGTGGTTCAGGACACTGTATGACTCACTGTGAACTATAAACATCACTGTTTAGCTGTCCATGTGACAGGGACGGATGTGTATGGGGTCTGGATTGTAGCACCACTGTCTACAGTGGGTACCCCCTGCATTCAGACTACCTGGTAACCACAGCTGGTAACACAATTTCAAGCAACTGTATAGAACAGGGGTGTTTAATTAGAGTCAGTAAGGTCCAGTTAGAGGAGATCTCCTCAGGCTGGTCCGGACCTTCATCATCTCTAACGTGTGTTCTGATTCAGTGGTGTATCCTGTTTACTGAAGTAGTCTAGTATCAGCATCTCATACCATCAGCTACTGAAACACCAACACATCACACATACCGTTCAGTATATTTCAGTATATTTACTGTTTAAATGCTGAACTGAATTATTTATAAACTTCTAATAAATGTTTTTACTCACTTTAATAAAAACAAGAGCTACATTAAACAAACAGGATGCTTTAAAAAAAAAGAGAATCTTAAAGTGTTTATTTATAGAGGCAGTAAATAAAGCAGCGTCTTCTCGTTAACTCAGCTTCACATCTGGACCTGCTGGAGCCGCCTGTGAAGAATAAACATCTACGCCTCTCTATTCCTGCCTCAACAGTGACTCTTTACCTCCGTTTCTCTTTATTACAGCACCTTACTCTTTCTCTGACTCTCCATTACTGCCTCAACAGTCGCTCTCCACCTCCACTTCTCTTTATTACAGCACCTTATTCTTTCTGACTCTCCATTCCTGCCTCAACAGTCACTCTCCACCTCCACATCTTTATTCTAGCACCTTATTCTTTCTCTGACTCACTATTCCTGCCTCAACAGTGACTCTCCACCTCCACTTCTCTTTATTACAGCACCTTACTCTTTCTCTGACTCTACATTCCTGCCTCAACAGTCGCTCTCCACCTCCACTTCTCTTTATTACAGCAACTTACTCTTTCTCTGACTCTCCATTCCTGCCTCAGCAGTCGCTCTCCACCTCCACTTCTCTTTATTACAGCACCTTACTCTTTCTCTGACTCACTATTCCTGCCTCAACAGTGACTCTTTACCTCCGTTTCTATTTATTACAGCACCTTACTCTTTCTCTGACTCTCCATTCCTGCCTCAACAGTCACTCTCCACCTCCACTTCTCTTTATTACAGCACCTTACTCTTTCTCTGACTCTCCATTCCTGCCTCAACAGTCACTCTCCACCTCCACATCTTTATTCTAGCACCTTATTCTTTCTCTGACTCCCCATTCCTGCCTCAAGAGTCACTCTCCACCTCCACTTCTCTTTATTACAGCACCTTACTCTTTCTGACTCTCCATTCCTGCCTCAAGAGTCACTCTTCACCTCCACTTCTCTTTATTACAGCACCTTACTCTTTCTCTGACTCGCTTTATTCTCTGACCCGCTTTATTCTCAGACTCTCCATTCCTGCCTCTACAGAATATTAAGATTGTCATTAATAATATTTTATTTCTTAGTATTTTTTCTTTTCGTTTATACTCTGCTGAGCAGAAACTCTCAGTAGGCTAATCCAATTTTCTTACATAGATCATAAAAAGAGCTGCGCCGGTCTCACAATAGCAGATTATACATGTATTTCAACGCTCAAGGGCTAACTTGGCCCATAAGATTACTGAGGTCACGCTAATCTCTCACTTCACTACAGTTTATATTTACAGCTTTCAGCAGACGCTCTCAATCAGGAAGACTTGCAGTTTACCTGTACACAGGTAGGAGAAGGTAGTGTTAGAAGTCTTACCCAAGCTCTCTTATTGGTATACTGTGTGAGCATACTGATTCAGGGCTTGATGAATGATGACAGCAGATCTAATGATACTGGCTTCAATTCATATATACGGTAAAGAAATAAACATGTTGCATGTGCCTTTAATCTTAAACCTAAAATTAATCTAATTGAAAAAATCTCAGTCCGCCCCCTAGCACTGGCCCTGGTGTCGCTCATTAAGTGTCTGTGAAGTGATGTTCACGCAACAACTGCACCCCAAACCACATAGACAAGTCAACCCGAATAAACACCATAATAATAATAATAATAATAATAATATTTTGGGTGACTATTGACTTCTAGTGTTTGTTAGCGGCGTTAGCCTCACAGCTCCAGCACTAAAGAACTAAAGAAGGACAATCTGAGCATCAAACATGCTCTGGCTGATGGACTGCACCTGGGGATAAGAGGAGGGGGGACTGTGTAAATTTGTTTTTTCCACCGAACCATTTCATTAATATAAACAAGATGTTATCAGTTAGTGTGCATAAGTAAACACACTCAACAGGAATATAAGATTAGACTTGGTAAACCAGCTCGGCTCAGTGTACACATGAGTGTAACTGGCGGTTCAACTGTAACAACAAGCATCAGTTTGAGTGTCAACTGATGAAAAAGCTGTTAAATATGAGTCGCTAATGTTGAATAAATGTTATTAATCTCACACATCTCTTCATTCTGACATGGTTTGGAAAGAAAGAAAAGAAAATGCCTTGCAACTTATAACCTCTGGTGTAAACATGATTGCTTCATTGGCTTGAAAGGTTTCAATGTTAGCCGCAGCCAAACACTTGTCTGACGCTGCCGCGGAAGAATTCCAGCCGACTCCTCTGCACGCGAGTATGTGCCACAAGTGAGCTCCAGAGGAGGGATTTCTCATCAGTCCATGTATCTGTACTGAGGTTAATGTTTGGTAGCAGAAGTCGAATCTCTAACCTGACTGTTTAGGAAAATATCATGTTCCACAATTTATTCACAGAATAAACAAATACGACTGGAAACATTTCATTTTGGCCCAAAAAACTACATCCAGATTTTACTAAATACTATAACGTTGCCAAACTGATGTAGCTCAATCACCACCTTCAAGAGAACCTATCACGTTTTAATGTTAAATTTAAGACGCTCGCTTGGAAAGTAGGACTCTTTGCCAAAGTTTGACGACAGCTGCCTGTGATTATTTGTCCGACCGCCTTGATTTCACCACAGGCATCATTTGCCTAATTCCTGTTTATTTATATTTCTCAATGAACAAATGAAACAGCCACAAAACGACCCCAAGCTCTGGTCCTAACTGTTCCTCTGTTCCTGTTCTGTTTTTAACCGCAGCAGGCGAGAAATAAAGAAATTCAGCATGGGAAAAAGCTACAAGGCAGAAAATCTCACACGGCAAACATTTTCTCATGAATCTCGTCAGGTTTTCAGTGTTGATATGGTTAATATGGTTGACATGGTTTATATGGCTGATATGGCTGATATGGTTAATATGACTGATATGGTTGATATAGTTGATACGGTTGATATGGCGGATATGGTTAATATAGTTGACATGGTTGATATGGCTGATATAACTGATATGGTTGATACGGTTTATATGGCTGATATGGTTGATATGGTTGACATGGTTGATATGACTGATATGGTTGATACGGTTGATATGGCTGATATGGTTAATATGGTTGATATGACTGATACGGTTGATACGGTTGATATAGTTGATACGGTTGATATGGCTGATATAGCTGATATGGCTGATATGGTTGATATGACTGATCCGGTTGATATGACTGATATGGCTGATATGGTTAAAATGGTTGATGTGACTGATATGGTTGATATGGTTAATGTGACTGATATGGTTGATACGGTTGATATGGTTGATATGGTTGATGTGACTGATATGGTTGACTGGGTTGATATGGTTAATGTGACTGATATGATTGATATGGTGGATATAACTGATATGGTTAATATGGTTGATACAGTTGATATGGTTAATGTGACTGATATGGCTGATATGGTTAATATGGTTGACATGGTTTATATGGCTGATATGGCTGACATGGTTGATATGGCTGATATGGTTAATATGGTTAATATGGTTGACATGGTTGATATGGTTGATATGGTTAATATGGTTAATATGGTTGACATGGTTGATATGGTTGATATAACTGATATGGCTGATATGGTTAATATGGTTGATATGACTGATACGGTTGATATGACTGATATGGTTGATATAGTTGATACGGTTGATACGGCTGATCCGGTTGATGTGACTGATATGGTTGATATGGTTAATGTGACTGATATGGTTGATATGGTTGATACGGTTGATATGGTTGATATGACTGATATGGTTGACTGGGTTGATATGGTTAATGTGACTGATATGGTTGATATGGTGGATATAACTGATATGGTTAATATGGTTGATACAGTTGCCATGGTTGATATGGTGGATATAACTGATATGGTTGATACGGTGGATATAACTGATATGGTTGATATGGTTAATGTGACTGATATGGTTGATATGACTGATATGATTGATATGGCTGATACGGTTGATATAACTTATATGGTTGATACGGTTTATATGGTTGATGCGGTTGATACAGTTGACATGGTTGATACGGTGGATATAACTGATATGGTTGACATGGTTGATATGACTGATACGGTTTATTTGGATGATATGGTTAATATGGTTGACATGGTTAATATGGTTGACATGGTTGATATGACTGATATGGTTAATACGGTTGATGAATATGATGAATAGAAATGCTCCAAAATCACTTGGAATAAAATCTCTTTACATTAACTTACATTGAAAGTTAAGAATGTTTGTAAAGTTACTAATTTAAAGATACTTGTTATTCTTTGGTCAGCGACATGTCATGGATATTGTCAGGACTTACAGGACGGTTGGGGCTATTTAATTGGATGTAATGCAGAACAGTCTGTTAAACATTAAATAAAAATTATTAATACAATAAAAATATTACCAATTCTTCTTCTTCCTATTATTATTATTATTAGTAGTAGTATTAGTAGTAGTAGTATGTGTGCATTTCCTGTATAGTAAAAAAGGCTGTTAAATATCACAATATTTAGTTATATCAATATTTTAGTTATATCGCCTACCCCTACTCCATATGGTAAAGTGGAACTCCTCTAATTACCAATTCATTCAGAGTGGATTGTTTTAAAAGTAGTCAGAATTGTTCACAGTGGTGGTGAATGGAACCAGACGTCTGCCTACAAAAGCTCCCTCCCTCACAGACAGTCATTATACGAAATGGTTATAAACACGCTGTGTGATTTCTGATTATATAATAAAATGTTGGCCTAAATGTATTTTAATCATTTTACTTGAATACATTAATAGCAGAAGGACACATGAAGGAGCTCTAAGGCAAAGACGGTGTATCTATTTCTGATTCATCATCAACTTTTTATATCAAACCCTATAAAACTGTAGGTTCCCTGGTGTATTTGGTAGTAAATAAAATGTATATATTAATGTTCTTGACATGGTGACCCCTGGTTCCCATTCACAAACGTCAGCTGACCTGTTGAGTATGTTTGAACCACTTTGTTTACATATTAAATGTTTAATTATGTAGAATTTATTAAAGAAATCATCGTAGTGCCCCTTTAAGTCAAATGACCTAATAGTAATAAACAAGCGTTTCTGAAACTGGAGTTCACAGATCCCGTGGAAGACGTGGTAACCACCAAAACTGTCACCATCAGATAAACAGCTCTTATTGGTTTCATATTTGAGAAAAACAAGCCACTGAGGATGTCTAGCTGTAAAGAAGGTGTTACTGAGAAAAGTAAACATACAAATCAAACAAAAGAAGCTGCTGCTGATCTTAGAACAACAGACTGACCACCCCAGGGTCTAAATGCCACCTCTGAGAGTGAACTTTGGAGGTGTGGCTGCAGAGTCTCCTGAAAAGAATGGAAGCTGAGTGGCCACAACAAATACTGAGAAATTAGATTTAATGTGTATTTCCAATTATTAAAAGAATCTTGTATTGGAATTGTTTCTCTGACTTTGGCACACATGCAGACCTGAAGGCACTCTGTGTGTGTGTGTGTGTGTGTGTGGTATTAATGGCATGTATGCTGCTGATAACATTCCGTGATGCTTCATCTTTAGAGTAATGTAAAACCTGTGCTGCTACTCCGCAGTGCTCACAGGCGTCATCAGCCCCTCGGCTGTACTTCCCTGGAACAGAGGCTGCAGACGGTGTCTCCAGATCACCAGCAGCACTCGCACCACGAACAGAACGCAGGCCAGCGCCAGGAGAACAGCTGTGGACAAACCACACACACAGACAGCGTGCACCAGTACATCAGCGATAATGGTGTTCACTTCAAGCAAGTGAGGAGAGAAGAAGTGGAAAAGCAGCTGTTCTCTCTCTGTGAGGGGACGAGTGGGATTCATTAAGTCTGCTTGGGATTATTGACTAGTGACACACTGGCCTGACCCCAACTGACCTGGTCCTGCTACAGTTCAGAAACTGTAGAGCTTCTTCTGGATGTGTTAGTTTGTTTGTTAAAGTCTAAGCTGAGTATTTAATCTAGAGTTGTTTTGCTTTGCAGTGAATCAATGATATATACAATCACTAATTAACTACTAACTAATTACAAATTAATTCTATTTTTAATATGAAGAACATGTTAAATTCTGCATTTCTGCTTTAACATTGGCTTTCATGCACACATAAATTATATATATATTCATGCAATTTTCATGCAATTCACAAACAATATTGTTCATTTCACAATTAATGTAAGTGTATCAGATGATTTTTAAAGAATAAAAATGTTTGTATTAAAGTCTATTTTTGTATAGAGGCTTATTTTACATATAGTCCTATTATCAGTAATTCTCAGTCCTCTGTCTAAATATCCTGGTATGACCACCAATCCAAGTTAAGGATGTTATTGGACTAATTGGTTGTTAGGACATTCTTGCTCAATTGGGATGCACAGCTGAAAAACATTCTACTAATAAGTGAGTATAAAAGGGAACAACATTCTAGGTTAGTTTAGTATCTGAAGATCAGCAGTTGATGTCTTGCTGACCGACTCACAATGAGCAGAAAGAAACAACTTTCTTTAGAGACCCGTCAGTCCATTGTTGTGTTAAGGAAGAAGATACTCCATTAAAACAAGAACATTTCACTGTGATCCCAAACTTAAGCAGTAGTGTATATATATATATATATATCTCCAAACGCAACAGCTGCCATTGACATTGCTTCAAAAATTGCCATTGACATTGCTTCGAAATGCTTCAAAATCATAAATCATTAAAAAAAAAAAATTGGTTCCATTGACATCCATTGAAAGTAAAGACTGTTTTTGGCCTCTCATTTAAAGGTCCTATTTTGAAAATACTTACATATACATATACATATACATATATATACATATATAGGCTGTCCAAGGAAAAAAAACATCTGCATTTTTGTCCATTACACCGCTAAGGGTTGAGCTTGCACAGCCACTCATCATGATTAATGCTTCTCTTAACCTTCTTACCCCACCTAGTGGTGGAGTGTGGCAGGTTCAGGTTGTTGGCCTCTTCCACAAAAGCTTTTAACGTACCTGTAAAAACAGCATTCCTGCCTGGAGCCGCTGCATCGTAGTGTTTGCTCAAGCTTCCAATGAGAGCGTAGATGATGACGGGGTATATGGTCAGAATGTAGCGCACGGGCTTCTCTATCGCAAAGTTCTCAACAGCAAACCTGTTCACACAAAATATTAGATTAAATACAATCAATCACGATGAAGTTAGGCTGGACTGAGGAAGCTCCACACTGACTGACTGACTGCATGTGGGTTAAAGAGGACAACAATTATAAACCATTTCTTTAAATTCAGACCCATTAAATTTCTATATAGACAGAACAGAAACAGAGTAGGTGTCTGAGGTATATTAGGGTGTATTGAGAAACCTAGGGTGCATCTGAAATCGCCTACCAAGTCAGTAGGTACTAGATTGGACCCTGTAGGTACTGTAGGTATTTACTTTAAATAAATTCCTGGCTCCAGGTGAATCATGGGATAGCACAGTGTGCTATGGTCACATACATAAAAATGGGTGCTGATTCAGAAGGTCATCCGGGTACCAGTCGCCTACTACTCAATGGCTACTGAGTATTCAGACATACTAGCCGCGCTCGCCTACTGATTTACTACTGAGTATTCAGACATACTAGCCGCGCTCGCCTACTGATTTCACTACTGAGTATTCAGACATACTAGCCGCGCTCACCTACTGATTTACTACTGAGTATTCAGACATACTAGCCTCGCTCACCTACTGATTTACTACTGAGTATTCAGACATACTAGCCGCGCTCGCCTACTGATTTACTACTGAGTATTCAGACATACTAGCCACGCTCACCTACTGATTTCACTACTGAGTATTCAGACATACTAGCCTTGCTCACCTACTGATTTACTACTGAGTATTCAGACATACTAGCCACGCTCACCTACTGATTTCACTACTGAGTATTCAGACATACTAGCCGCGCTCACCTACTGATTTACTACTGAGTATTCAGACATACTAGCCACGCTCGCCTACTGATTTTACTACTGAGTATTCAGACATACTAGCCGCGCTCGCCTACTGATTTACTTACTGAGTATTCAGACATACTAGCCGCACTAACCTACTGATTTCACTACTGAGTATTCAGACATACTAGCCACACTCGCCTACTGATTTCACTACTGAGTATTCAGACATACTAGCCACGCTCGCCTACTGATTTTACTACTGAGTATTCAGACATACTAGCCGCGCTCGCCTACTGATTTACTTACTGAGTATTCAGACATACTAGCCGCACTAACCTACTGATTTCACTACTGAGTATTCAGACATACTAGCCACACTCGCCTACTGATTTCACTACTGAGTATTCAGACATACTAGCCGCACTAACCTACTGATTTCATTACTGAGTATTCAGGCATACTAGCCACGCTCACCTACTGATTTCACTACTGAGTATTCAGACATACTAGCCACGCTCACCTACTGATTTCACTACTGAGTATTCAGACATACTAGCCTCGCTCACCTACTGATTTACTACTGAGTATTCAGACATACTAGCCGCGCTCGCCTACTGATTTACTACTGAGTATTCAGACATACTAGCCACGCTCGCCTACTGATTTTACTACTGAGTATTCAGACATACTAGCCGCGCTCGCCTACTGATTTTACTACTGAGTATTCAGACATACTAGCCGCGCTCGCCTACTGATTTACCTACTGAGTATTCAGACATACTAGCCACGCTCGCCAACTGATTTTACTACTGAGTATTCAGACATACTAGCCGCGCTCGTCTACTGATTTAACTACTGAGTATTCAGACATACTAGCCGCGCTCGCCTACTGATTTACTACTGAGTATTCAGACATACTAGCCACGCTCGCCTACTGATTTACCTACTGAGTATTCAGACATACTAGCCGCGCTCGCCTACTGATTTACCTACTGAGTATTCAGACATACTAGCCGCGCTCGCCTACTGATTTACCTACTGAGTATTCAGACATACTAGCCACGCTCGCCAACTGATTTACCTACTGAGTATTCAGACATACTAGCCACGCTCGCCTACTGATTTACCTACTGAGTATTCAGACATACTAGCCGCGCTTGCCTACTGATTTACTACTGAGTATTCAGACATACTAGCCGCGCTCGCCTACTAATTTACTACTGAGTATTCAGACATACTAGCCGCGCTCGCCTACTGATTTACTACTGAGTATTCAGACATACTAGCCGCGCTCGCCTACTGATTTTACTACTGAGTATTCAGACATACTAGCCGCGCTCGTCTACTGATCTACCTACGGAGTATTCAGACATACTAGCCGCGCTCGTCTACTGATCTACCTACTGAGTATTCAGACATACTAGCCGCGCTCATCTACTGATCTACCTACGGAGTATTCAGACATACTAGCCGCGCTCGTCTACTGATCTACCTACTGAGTATTCAGACATACTAGCCGCGCTCGCCTACTGATCTACCTACTGAGTATTCAGACATACTAGCCGCGCTCGTCTACTGATCTACCTACTGAGTAGTAGACAAGTAGGCTGATTTGGTACCCAGTACTGATATAAGGTTACACCATAAGAAAATGCTGGGCTAGATATAGGGCTGGGGCGAAGCATCCAATTAGCATAACAAGCATTGATGCGTCGCAACGATGGCTGCGTCTACTGAAAGCATGGATTTATCTGGAGCGCGAGCTGCAGCTACTAACAATCACTCACGTGTATCTAAAGTTGTGGGAGTGATTCACACAAAAACACAACAGTGTGGTGCTCTGTCAGCTCTGCACAGTGGAGATGATCACAACAGTACAACTGCTACACACGAGACCTTGAAGATCAACCATCCCGTAGAGCTTCATCAACACAGCAGCAGGACAGCACCTGTTTACCTGTTTATCTTATCTTATAGATTAATTATAGATTATTAACACGTGTAACATGTTTCTTTCAGTAGTGTCACTTGAAAAGTCACATTGTTAACCGTTTCTTAATCGTCCAGTGTAGAACCTAAGACTGTTCTAGATACCGCGAGAGCTTTAAAACACACGTAGGTGCTTCTCAAACGACACTCTGTCCAAATATATATAGTCCACAAACTCTTGTCTGTGAGGTAGTATATTTATACAACTGCTTTTGCTGCAATATAATACAAAACATAGTCCAGCATCGTTACTCCTGTTTCATTTTAGTTTGTTTTCATTCATCTACATTTACATTCCAGTACATTCCAGATTATTGATAACATGTCTTTGAAGTTTGACTTCATTACAATACTTATAGACAACTAGTCATCATATCCTCTGATCCATGAAACACATGTTAATGTTCAGTAGTAACAGATATGCTTCTTTAATATATTTACATTGTACTAAACTACATTCATCTTCAATGGGTGTATATGTGGCTGAAACAGGAAGCCTAGCGCATCCCAAATTTATCAACATTAACATTTTAATATAACATTATAATCATTATGGCTTTTAGAAGAATGGGGTTTTTGGGGAGGTGGGCTAGTGCACTATAGACCCTTGTGGTGCGGCCTAAGCTTTCGTGCTTAATGGCATTTTTTTCCTTACATTACTTTTACTTTTATACTTTAAGTAGTTCTGAAAGCAGTACTTTTACACTTTCACTGGAGTAAAAAGCTTGAGTTGATACTTCAACTTCTACAGAATTCTTTTTAAACTCTAGTATTTATACTTCTACCTGAGTAATGAATGTGAGTACTTTTGACATCCAACTTTATTGTACATAGTATCACTTTGCAGTGTGGGTTGTACAGACTTGTCTCCTATACTGTTTGGGGTTTGATGGCTTAGATTTTGAGTGGACTTGTCGTTGATCATGTGATTATGACAACACGGACACCTCAACGAGGACAACAGGTGGTGAGTTCAGAGTTTTTTAAAGCTGCTTGTTGCGATAAGCTTCATTCTCACAGGGCTTTATTCACGAACAGCGATTATTCAATAATTTGCATTGCTTTGGCTTCCTCGGTACAAAGAGCTGCTGTTTGGTATACGCCTTGTGCTTCTTCGTGCAGGGCTGTACGGTGTATATGGGCCTCTAAACTAGATTTGGCCATGATTAAATTTACATGGGGTCCTGCACTACGGAATTCCCCCAGGAGAAGATGAATGGAACTCTTGTAATCTTGAAAATGTATTAATTGATGGAAATTGACGAGATTATTTTAGGCAGAAGTCACGCTGGGAAGAAAGGCTTTCAGGTACTTGGTCTCCTGGCGCATGCATCCATTAAGAACATGCAAGGATCCTTGTATGGGGCTGGAGGCTTCTGAATACAGAAAGCACTGTGTTGGTACTGTCGTTGCCATTCAAAGACAGAATTTTACAGAAAAAGGCAAAGATATTACCAACTTTGATTGGAAGCTATTTTGGAGCGTTTCTATTGGTCCATTCATTATGAGGTGCATTTATAATAATGTTTTCGAATGGCAATAATATTCAGGCTAACAACTCAGTCAAGTGACAATGTTAAGGTCTAACAGTAAACTGTGGATTAGTCTGCTTGTAGTCTGAACGTGAGTATGAAGATTGTTAAGTTTGATTGACTGAAAAAGCCAGGAAAGCAAGGCCGGCTCTGGTGTGATTATCACGCATTATGTTAATTAGTCTAGCTGATGTTCGCTGGGTCCAGAAACTCATTTTTCTATGCAGATAACTGATTTTCCATTCAATAACCCTAAAAGGATCCTTGAGTTACAATATTTAGCCCAATTGGAGCTGCATTACTTTTGGTTGGAGGAGGTCTGATGGTGCAATTTGTGTGTGATTATTCATACAAGATAAAGGAGCTCCCAGAATTAACGCTAAACATCATTGCACTGACATCTACCTCAGCTTTATATCCACACGCTGGGCAGCTAAACACATACAGAGTAGCAGGAGTAGTCTATTCATTCAATTTACCAAATGTCGCCCAACTAGAAAATGCACTGAGGCTTGTCCTGAGGCTCGGCCTTATGTTCATACCTTCGTTTCTATTACCTGCTTTTATTACTTGACTGAGAAGTTGATTCAAGCAGAACTACTATTACTGGGTTCATTGAATTATAACTTACCAGACTTGTAAAAGCTACGAACATGGTAGATTTGTACTGGAATAAAACACTGATCACTGAAAAAGTACTGAACCTACATATATAATACTAATCCAGTTCCAATAGGACTTTAGCCAGAACACAAATTCCTATTATCAATATTATAATACAGTGTATACATAGGGCTGGGCAATATAGGGGAAAAAAATCTTATCACAATATTTTTTTATATCAGTCAATATCGATACATATCACAATATAAATCAAATCACTATTTCATTTTTACTGTAGTGAGAAGTGAAGATATCACAATTTGAAATTTTGTTAAAATGTATTTGTTTACTATCAGAAGAAAGACACATGTACTATAGAACATAACACAACTGTATTTCAAATCAATTGTACACACATATACATACGTATATATATATATATATATATTAGGAAGATCCCGTAAAGCTTCATCAACACAGCAGCAGGACAGCAGTCTTGTATCACTCACGTTAACGTTTTCTGTTATTTTGTCTTATTTTATTCTCTCTGCTCGACTGTGACGCCTGCAGTAATCAGATTATTAGTTTGTGTGTTAAGCTGCCACTACGTCTACACTCTGTACTGTGCTTCAACCAAACTGGAACTCTAGTTCAGCCTCCTGATTGGTTTGGGGCAGCGCTATTCTCATTCTCATTGGCTATTCGTGTTGTCTCTCAAAACATGGATGGAACTTACTTCTATCGACTTTCTATTGACTACGTCTTATAGTTCTATCGAGGAAACGCTATTTCACGATAATTATCGTTATCGTTTAGCTTCATCGCCATCCTCTCTACATATGAAGAGTGAGAAACAAAGTCTTTTATTAGATACTGTAGGCCGATCATAACAGCAGCTACAGGTATCAAGCACCACTTTAGAAACATAACCACTGTATGACATGTGACTAAACTATTTGAGTTAGTAGGAAATACAACCCACTAGAAACTAGACGCAACTGTTGTTCAACTAAAACTGTCCTAACTACAAGTCCAGTCCAAACAGGGCTTCTTAAGAGCTTCAGTTAGAAATGGATTTACCTAAAAAATCAATATTAGTATCAGCTGAGTCCAAAAACTTAGTCCCAGTAACAGAATAGAAAAGATGGTATGGTAAGATGGTATGGTGGAGATCTCAACCTACCATACAATCACCTCCACCAGGAGAAGGCACAGAGAAACAGTGCCAGCGTTTGTTGGGGACACTGATCCGATGTTCAGCACGACGGCGAAGTTGAGGAGCGTGGCTATTGTGGTCCATGTTGCGTAGGCAGCAATGCTGTTCTGAACCTGAAATACACACACGCACCATCAGTTTGCACGTACAGCACACAAAGCCGCCTGGTCAACACAACCGTTGCATCATCTGTTGGTACACAGCGCAGCTTTCTAAAGCCCGCAGTAAAGCTCGTCAAACATTTCGCTTGGCATGACTTGAAGCGGCTCGGACGGGAGCCATTTGTCACTTCCAACACGTTTGCTTGTACGGTAGCTGGTAGCAGGAAGCAGGTCGAGCACACACCAGCACACGGATGCACCACAGGTCAACAGGGTGGTTCTGTTTGAGCCAGCTTCCATGAGCTTTCAGGCCTATACAGGAGAAGAAGATCATGAGGTAGTTGGTGAAGGCGATCAGAGCCAGCACTATCAGCGCTGGGACCATCAGCCTGCAGGGGTGGAGGAAAACAACACAACATCAGATCAAATCTTAACAGCCTTAACGCAACAGCCAAAAAACATTTCTTTATGTAAATCAGACGAAACGTGTTTGGTGTCTGAAGATTGCTTCATAAGTCTAATGTAGCTTTGGAAGCTCATGCTATGTCCAAATTGGGAAACCTCAGAATTATGTTACTTTTCATCTTGGACCTAGGACCAAGAGCTCATGAACAGCCACACTAGGGGTGTAAGAAAATATTGAATATCGGGATATTATGTTTGGTGATACTGTATCGATTCTCAAAAACACAGTATCAATACACAGATTCCTGGCAGACAGTGAATCACTGTGTTGTGTTTAAACCTCAGACCACTAGATGGCAGTGTTGGAATCCATTTTTAGCTCCACTCCAACATTAACAAGCAGCACAAGGGCGCAGTGCTATTGTAAACATTGACAAACCTGGTCATATAGTGGTGTGTTTTAATAGTAGGATATAAAAAAAGAGCAATATATCACTTTACTTGCTTCGAGGTCAGAAACTCCATGAAAATGTACCCTGGTGTAAGGCTGGGTGATATTGGGGGAATAAAAAAAACTAAAAAAAGCAAACTTCAAACACCAAACATGTTTTACTAACATGGATAGTGCATGAACACCAGTGGGTAGCAGTAAAAACTAGAGATGGAAAGATCGATCGGCTATGTATCGGTATTGACCAATTTTTAATTAAAATATGTGATCGGCGATCAGCCAATATTTTCCCCAATTTAGAGCTGATCCCGAGGGCCGATCAATGGCGTTCAACAAATGAGCCTAATTTCTGTATTTCCAGCTAGCTTTTCATCCAGGAAGAGGAGACCTCCGTGAAACTCCCTCCAGCCAGCTCCCTGCAATTCCTACCTGAACCACTAGGTGGAAATACATACCCTTTCATTTTCCACAGACTGGAAAATGGTAATAAACCAGTTTAGACCATGGTTCAAGACTTGCTTGCGCTAATAACTACATGTAGCCCTGCCCTCGATCGATATCGGCTATGGGCCGATTGGGCTGAAAGGGGATCAGTGATCGGAATCGGCCTCAAAAACGCTGATCAGTCCATCTCTTGTAAAAACACTACATATCTTCACTGATGACCAACTATATTAAAGGAGCAATATATAAGACGATCAATTTTAATCAATTTGTGAGATTTTTAGGTTAAAACATTCCAAAATCAACTAAAATCATCAACAGAATGTGAAGAGTGAAGAATGAGTCTAGGTATTGAGTTACAGAGATATCTACTGAAGTGAGCATGCCAACCAGTTAGCCCCAGCCCGTCCTGTCTTCTAATACAACTTTGTACTTAAAGAGGCAAAACTGAGCCACTACAGTCACATTTTTAAGACTGGCAAGTAAACAGGGGGAGGAGTGAAGGGTGGGCTGCATGGAGTGTGAATCTGACAGACTGCATTATTTTACATATTGCTCCTTTAAGTGTTCCTGTTGGTTTGTAAGTCAGCTGGTACTTAAATATCAATCTAACTATAAGTTACGTACAGACTGGTACTTACTCTCGGTCCCACAGGATGAGCCAGCTGCCGTTTAGCACCATGTTAACCATCCAGGAGAGGAAAAACCCATACGGAAGAATAGCAGGGCTACAGTACATCCATCCGGTTGAAGTCCTTTACAGGACACAGCAGAGTTATTCATTTGTTTCAGAAACAACCCACGCAATGCAAAGCACAGTCTGTAATTCGTGTGATTGGGGCTCTGCACTCCCGCAGCATTCTGGATTCGAGATGTTAAGCCTTTCACAAGAACATTCCAACTAACCTAAACCCTGTCCCAGAGCGTCGGCTCCTGGCTGACGCGGGGTTAATATCAAGTTACAAGTAATCCTCCAGGTGCAGGACACATAGAACTGAGTGTCAATTTGTTTTGTAATGATTCAATTGCCAAGAAAATAAAGACCAGAGCCAAAACATTCCAACAAGCAGCATTAATCACTGAATCAATCAACTGTGTGAGAAACCTACCGTCTACAGAACCAGGTGAGAATATATATGTTCATGAGGAGAAGCCAGGTGTAGAGGAAACCCCATATGGAGAAGGTCCATCCAGCCGGCGTGATCTCAGTGTCATACTGTGATGAAACGTTGCCTGTACTTCGCCGAAACGGACCTAAAGGACCACAACATCAGTTACCAACACTTTCTAGACTTATACAGTAGAGTCACGTTATTATGACCACCAGAGTGGCCACTGTTTGCAGCATGGCCAGCAGCTAGACGGACTGGGAGACTCAATAAGGTCCTGGTAGGTGGTCACAGGTATCTGGAGGTATCATGCTGACTGCAGTGCATCCCACAGCTGCTGGAGGGAGCGTGGAGGAGGATCCATAGAGACAACACCACCATCCAGGTGGTCCCACAGATGCTCAATTAAGTTCAAGTGTGGGGAATTAGTTGTCCAGGGTAGTACTTGGAAGTCTTGGTCAGCTCTTCCAACCAATGTAGGACATTTCTAGACGTGTGATGTGTCTCACTGTCTTGCTGGAAGATCCCATCCACCCCAGAGAAGACCATCAGCATGTATGGTGTATGTGATCTTCAGCAAGGATGGATCCAAATCGACCGAGAGTGTCTTCCACATGGATGGGTGGGTCCAGAGAATGCCACGAGAACATTCCCCTGAACACAATGCTGCCACTGTCCAAAGTAGGAAGTGGTCATAATAATGTGACTCAACTGTATATTCACACTGCAGATACTTTTATAAGTATATAAGTTGCTGACCTAAGACCAGCCCCCTTTTACTACTTTTACTATTTACTACTGACAACAGCAGATCCTAGATCAGCGCTTCTACTCTAAGAAAAGATTTGTGAATACATGACAAAGCATGTATTGTAGTGTAATGTAGGTAATGTTTACATCTACAAGGTGGACCAGCAAGTAGTAGGAGTGTCTAATAGAGTGGACAGTGAGTGGGCACAGTGTTTAAAAACTCCAGCAGCAGCACTGCTGTGTCTGATCCACTCACACCAGCACAACACACACTAACACATCACCACCACGTCAGTGTCACTGCAGTGCTGAGAATGATCCACCTCCCTAATGGTAGCTGCTCTGTGGTGGTCATGTGGGGGTCCTGATCATTAAAGAACAGAGTAATAAAGTATACAGAGAATCAGATGGACTACAGTCTGTAAGTGTAGCTCCTATATGGTCAGTGGAGCTGAAACAGTGGACAGAGATATTTCTTTGGGGACTATTTTGACTTCAGAAGACCCCTCATGTAGCCCTCCGCCATAAATGGATTAAAATAAGTTTTAGACACAAACCTTGTTGATATGTTAGCACGTTATCATGCACAAATTTTGAAAACACGGTGGAGTTCCCCTTTAAGAAAGACGACGAGCAAATAAACAAGAAACACTCGGACACACCCACACCCACAGTGAAGCCCCTCTGCCACGAGACCCTTACCTCTCCCAGAGCCGGCCAGGGCGTTGATGACCAGAGCCGCGATGTAGACCAGCACGGAGAGCACAGTGGCTAAAACACGCAGCACGTTCTGCTCGCCCATCTCTGAGACCCTCAGTGACCCGTAGAGACCCTCCGAGTCACCAGCTTTAAACTCGCCACTCACACCACGCCACAGACTGACTCTCGCAGCTGGCTGTGATTACTGCTTCTTAATAGGTTCAGTTTGGCGCTGCTGTGTAGATTATATAATAATTTTAAAATAAATAATAAATATAAAAAATATTTCAGTCAAATCCCAAAAAAAATCATAAACAATGTTCCAACTTCCTCCACGCTGGTCTGGTTACAAAAGCACTTCGTCGCACCCGCTTTCAGGTTAGCTCCGCCTCCTAAGCTGCGATTGGCTAAAAGTGTCCCTTCCTATTGGCGGACTGCACGTGAACATGGGACAGAAGGCGTGGCTTGTCTGAAAACAGGTGTGAAAACAAATCAGACATTGCGCAACGAGGAGCAGAGACGCCACCTGCTGGTTGGGTTCCTTCTTTTTTGCTTGATTGTTGGTTTATTTCTTTCCGTCCTTTTATGCTTTCTATCTTTCTTGCTTTCTGTTATTCCTTGTTTTTGTGATTCTTCTCTTGATTTCTTTCATTCTATCTATCTATTTCTTGTTTTCTATTTTTATTTCTTCCTTGTTTTATAGGTTTCTCTCTTTTCTTTCTTTCTTACTTTCTATGTTTAATGTTTGTTTTGTTGCTCTTTTACTAGTTTGCTTTCTTCTTTAAATGTTTTTCTTTCGTTTTTTCTTGCTCACTCAATATGGTCTTCCTTTCTTTCTTTCTTTCTTTCTTTCTTTCTTTTTTCCATCGTTCTTCCTATATACTTTCCTTTTACACAAACAAATTCACTGTATTGTATTGTATTATACTGTACTGTACTATACTGTATTGTTTTATACTGTATTGTATGATACTGTACTGTACAAATATAATGTACTGTATTATATAATATAGTGTTATACTGTACTGTATTGTATTGTATTACACAGTATTGTATTATACTGTACTGTTTATACTGTATTATATTATACTGTTCTGTTTTATACTGTATTATATTATACTGTACTGTTTATACTGTACTGTTTATACTGTATTATATTATACTGTACTGTTTATACTGTTCTGTTTTATACTGTATTATATTATACTGTACTGTTTATACTGTACTGTTTATACTGTATTGTATTATACTGTACTGTTTATACTGTATTATATTATACTGTTCTGTTTTATCCTGTATTATATTATACTGTACTGTTTATACTGTACTGTTTATACTGTATTGTATTATACTGTACTGTTTATACTGTATTATATTATACTGTTCTGTTTTATCCTGTATTATATTATACTGTACTGTTTATACTGTACTGTTTATACTGGATTATATTATACTGTACTGTTTATACTGTACTGTTTATACTGTACTGTTTATACTGTACTGTTTATACTGTATTATATTATACTGTACTGTTTATACTGTATTGTACTATACTGTACTGTATATACTGTATTGTATTATACTGTACTGTTTATACTGTATTGTATTGTACTATACTGTACTGTTTATACTGTATGGTATTATACTGTACTGTTTTTACGGTACTGTAATATAATATTCTGTACTGTTTTATACTGTATTGTATTATACTGTACTGTTTATACTGTATGGTATTATACTGTATTGTATTATACTGAATTGTATTACACTGTACTGTATTGTATTGTACTGTATTGTATTATACTGTACTGTTTATACTGTATGGTATTATACTGTACTGTTTATACTGTATGGTATTATACTGTACTGTTTTATACTGTATTGTATTATACTGTACTGTATTGTATTATACTGTACTGTTTATACTGTATGGTATTATACTGTATTGTATTATACTGTACTGTTTATACTGTATGGTATTATACTGTACTGTTTTATACTGTATTGTATTATACTGTATGGTATTATACTGTACTGTTTCTACGGTATTGTAATATAATATTCTGTACTGTTTTTTACTGTATTGTATTATACTGTATTATATTATACTGTACTGTTTATATTGTATGGTATTATACTGTATGGTATTATACTGTACTGTTTTATACTGTATTGTATTATACTGTACTGTTTATACTGTATGGTATTATACTGTATTGTATTATACTGTACTGTTTATACTGTATGGTATTATACTGTACTGTTTTATACTGTATGGTATTATACTGTATTGTATTATACTGTACTGTTTTATACTGTATTGTATTATACTGTACTGTTTATACTGTATGGTATTATACTGTACTGTTTTATACTGTATTGTATTATACTGTATGGTATTATACTGTACTGTTTCTACGGTATTGTAATATAATATTCTGTACTGTTTTTTACTGTATTGTATTATACTGTATTATATTATACTGTACTGTTTATATTGTATGGTATTATACTGTATGGTATTATACTGTACTGTTTTATACTGTATTGTATTATACTGTACTGTTTATACTGTATGGTATTATACTGTATTGTATTATACTGTACTGTTTATACTGTATGGTATTATACTGTACTGTTTTATACTGTATGGTATTATACTGTATTGTATTATACTGTACTGTTTTATACTGTATTGTATTATACTGTACTGTTTATACTGTATGGTATTATACTGTATTGTATTATACTGTACTGTTTATACTGTATGGTATTATACTGTACTGTTTTATACTGTATTGTATTATACTGTATTGTATTATACTGTACTGTTTATACGGTATTGTAATATAATATTCTGTACTGTTTTTTACTGTATTGTATTATACTGTATTATATTATACTGTACTGTTTATATTGTATGGTATTATACTGTATTGTATTATACTGTACTGTTTTATACTGTATTGTATTATACTGTACTGTTTATACTGTATGGTATTATACTGTACTGTACTGTTTTATACTGTATTGTATTATACTGTACTGTTTATACTGTATGGTATTATACTGTACTGTACTGTTTTATACTGTATTGTATTATACTGTATTGTATAATACTGTACTGTTTATACGATATTGTAATATAATATTCTGTACTGTTTTTTACTGTATTGTATTATACTGTATTATATTATACTGTACTGTATTGTATTATACTGTACTGTTTATATTGTATGGTATTATACTGTATTGTATTATACTGTACTGTTTACACTGTATGGTATTATACTGTACTGTTTTATACTGTATTGTATTATACTGTATTATATTATACTGTACTGTTTATATTGTATGGTATTATACTGTATTGTATTATACTGTACTGTTTATACTGTATTGTATTATACTGTACTGTACTGTTTTATACTGTATTGTATTATACTGTATTGTATTATACTGTACTGTTTATACGGTATTGTAATATAATATTCTGTACTGTTTTTTACTGTATTGTATTATACTGTATTATATTATACTGTACTGTTTATATTGTATGGTATTATACTGTATTGTATTATACTGTACTGTTTATACTGTATGGTATTATACTGTACTGTACTGTTTTATACTGTATTGTATTATACTGTATTGTATCATACTGTACTATTTATATGGTATTGTAATATAATATTCTGTACTGTTTTATACTGTATGGTATTATACTGTACTGTTTTATACTGTATTGTATTATACTGTATTGTATTATACTGTACTGTTTATATGGTATTGTAATATAATATTCTGTACTGTTTTATACTGTATGGTATTATACTGTACTGTTTTATACTGTATTGTATTATACTGTATTGTATTATGCTGTACTGTACTGTTTTATACTGTATTGTATTATACTGTATTGTATTATACTGTACTGTTTATATGGTATTGTAATATAATATTCTGTACTGTTTTATACTGTATGGTATTATACTGTACTGTTTTATACTGTATTGTATTATACTGTATTGTATTATACTGTACTGTTTATATGGTATTGTAATATAATATTCTGTACTGTTTTATACTGTATGGTATTATACTGTACTGTTTTATACTGTATTGTATTATACTGTATTGTATTATACTGTACTGTTTATACTGTATGGTATTATACTGTACTGTTTTATACTGTATTGTATTATACTGTACTGTTTATACTGTATGGTATTATACTGTACTGTTTTATACTGTATTGTATTATACTGTATTATATTATACTGTACTGTTTATATTGTATGGTATTATACTGTATTGTATTATACTGTACTGTTTATACTGTATTGTATTATACTGTACTGTACTGTTTTATACTGTATTGTATTATACTGTATTGTATTATACTGTACTGTTTATACGGTATTGTAATATAATATTCTGTACTGTTTTTTACTGTATTGTATTATACTGTATTATATTATACTGTACTGTTTATATTGTATGGTATTATACTGTATTGTATTATACTGTACTGTTTATACTGTATGGTATTATACTGTACTGTACTGTTTTATACTGTATTGTATTATACTGTATTGTATCATACTGTACTATTTATATGGTATTGTAATATAATATTCTGTACTGTTTTATACTGTATGGTATTATACTGTACTGTTTTATACTGTATTGTATTATACTGTATTGTATTATACTGTACTGTTTATATGGTATTGTAATATAATATTCTGTACTGTTTTATACTGTATGGTATTATACTGTACTGTTTTATACTGTATTGTATTATACTGTATTGTATTATACTGTACTGTACTGTTTTATACTGTATTGTATTATACTGTATTGTATTATACTGTACTGTTTATATGGTATTGTAATATAATATTCTGTACTGTTTTATACTGTATGGTATTATACTGTACTGTTTTATACTGTATTGTATTATACTGTATTGTATTATACTGTATTGTATTATACTGTACTGTTTATATGGTATTGTAATATAATATTCTGTACTGTTTTATACTGTATGGTATTATACTGTACTGTTTTATACTGTATTGTATTATACTGTATTGTATTATACTGTACTGTACTGTTTTATACTGTATTGTATTATACTGTATTGTATTATACTGTACTGTTTATATGGTATTGTAATATAATATTCTGTACTGTTTTATACTGTATTGTATTATACTGTATTGTATTATACTGTACTGTTTATATTGTATTGTATTATACTGTATTGTATTATACTGTACTGTTTATGCGGTATTGTAATATAATATTCTGTACTGTTTTATACTGTATGGTATTATACTGTACTGTACTGTTTTATACTGTATTGTTTATACGGTATTGTAATATAATATTCTGTACTGTTTTATACTGTATTGTATTATACTGTATTGTATTATACTGTACTGTTTATACGGTATTGTAATATAATGTTCTGTACTGTTTTATACTGTATTATGTTATACTGTACTGTTTATACTGTATTGTATTATACTGTACTGTTTATACGGTATTGTAATATAATATTCTGTACTGTTTTATACTGTATTGTATTATACTGTATTGTATTATACTGTACTGTTTATACGGTATTGTAATATAATATTCTGTACTGTTTTATTTTGTATTTTATTAAACTGTATTATATTAAACTGTACTGTTTTATACTGTACTGTATTGTATTGTACTCTACTGTTTATACGGTATTGTAATATAATATTCTGTACTGTTTTATACTGTATTGTATTATACTGTATTGTATTATACTGTACTGTTTATACTGTATGGTATTATACTGTACTGTACTGTTTTATACTGTATTGTATTATACCGTATTGTATTATACTGTACTGTACTGTTTTATACAGTATTGTATTATACTGTATTGTATTATACTGTATTGTATTATACTGTATGGTATTATACTGTACTGTACTGTTTTATACTGTATTGTATTATACTGTACTGTTTATACGGTATTGTAATATAATGTTCTGTACTGTTTTATACTGTATTGTATTATACTGTACTGTTTATACTGTATGGTATTATACTGTACTGTACTGTTTTATACTGTATTGTATTATACTGTACTGTATTATACTGTACTGTTTACACTGTATTGTAATATAATGTTCTGTACTGTTTTATACTGTATTGTATTATACTGTACTGTTTATACTGTATGGTATTATACTGTACTGTACTCTTTTATACTGTATTGTATTATACTGTACTGTATTATACTGTACTGTTTATACGGTATTGTAATATAATGTTCTGTACTGTTTTATACTATATTATATTATACTGTACTGTTTATACTGTATTGTATTATACTGTCTTGTATGTGTATATATAGAGGTGCATGTGGTCAGTGTTGCTGTTAAAGTATCATTCTCAGTTAAAGTATGATTATAAACACTTTGAAAGTAAAAGCACTGAATGTGCTGAAAGTTTTGCAGAAGTAGTCTTCACACAGCACACGTGACCCTCAATGCCCAGCACTGACTTTCAGCATCGACAAAAAAGCTATAGGAAAGAGCTCTGAGACCATTCTGAACATTTGTGTTGAAAGAGAAAGCGTTGATACTTGCGAGCCTTCTCTCCGGACCATCTCTTTTCTTCTGAAGCTTAGAGATCTGCACACAAGTACACAAGCACCACCAACATGAGCTGCTGACCTCCAATTACAGAAAACTGTAAGTACAAGAATATTCAGAAAGAACAGTGTTTACTCTAAACACACTGCTGAGCTTAATAACTCTAATAATCTGGGTTTTGTTAATAATGGTTTTTATTTTCTGATTGTTTAGGAAAACATGGATTACTATATGAGTAAGTTAAACCACAAATCATATGATACAGCTTCACGACACCAGTAGAGTAACTTTCATGATGGTTTTGTTGCTCTTTTACTAGCTTGCTTGCTTTCCTTCTATATATTCATTTATTGCTTTCTATTTTTCCTTCTTGCTTTTTTTACTTTATTTATAATTTCTTTCTTTTTCATTCACGATTGTTTTGTGGTTTTTTTTTCTAGCTTGCTTTCTTTTTTAATGTTTTTCTTTTTCCTCTTTCTTGCTCACTTCCTATTTTCTTTCTTTTTCTATTCTTTCTTTCTTTCTTTCTTTCTTTCTTTCTTTCTTTCTCTTATGATTGTTTTGTTGCCTTCTATCTACATTTACACAAACAGATCGACAGTATTGTATTTTACTGTATTTTATTATACTGTATTACACAGTATTGTACTGTACTGTATTATATTATATTACACAGTATTGTATTATACTGTACTGTATTTATACTGTACTCTATTATACTGTGTTGTATTATATTGTGTTGTATTACAAAGTAGAGTCTAAATTCTGTCATAACACACTGTAGAACCTCAGCGGGAGTATTTTTGACTTGATGATAGAAGTCAGTGATCAGCTGCTATATTTTCTTGCATATATAAATAAAGAGTCTAATGTGACATTCAGTCCATTCATTCTTTATATGGAAACTAAGCCAAGAAAACAACATGTTTTCAATTAATTTCCCTTGTGATGTCACAAAAATCTCTGCATTTACATGTGGCTGCATGTTTAGCCTATGCCAGTGTAGCTCCGCCCACTTACAAAGAAGTTATAAGGAGTGATTCAGCCTTAAAGATGGATTTGCAAGGGTGCCCTATAGAGAAGCATGTTGTGTACATACCGTGAACCTCAAACTCCTGCTTGTCCAGAGGAGGGAGGATAAAACAGGCCAGGCTCAAAATACTACACTGTTACGTAACAGACTGGTTAATATTTACATACAACCACGACAGAGCACAAGGGAGGAACCAAACTGTCAACGTTCCACCTTAAATGCTGTAGCTTGTACATGCGCTGGAATGTAACTGCAGTACCATTTAAGTTGGAATGGAATCTTGCTGAGATGCTGAGAAATGAATGGATCTCCTGTTTGGAAAATACAGAAAGGTTGAAAACTGTTGTGTCAAAATGTGTTTGGTGCTCAAACCCAATTAGATGTAAAAATGGATCTCAAAAACCAAAAAATCCAACAATAAGAAAAACATGGGCCTATTAAAGGCTTGAATTAGGAGCTCAGTCAGTAATAACTGGCTTGTTTCAGTTCACCTCACACCAATATATAACAAAACATTAATAATCCAGACTCAATAGTGTTTGAATGGTGGAGCAGAACTGGAGTATATGTGGATCATGTTTATTCTCTACTTCTCTATTTTTTTGAAGGCTGGTTTCGATACGTCTTGTTCTTGGTCTGGGTCTTCGATATTGTGATGATCTTCCTGTTCACACATTTGCACATGGAGATCAGTCAGATAATGCAGAGGCTAGAACGAGCGAAACAAGAACATGGACTTCGAAGAGCAGCTACAGATACCAGGCCGCAAGACGAGGACGTGGAATATGAAAACGTATGAGAAAAATAACGTAACTCGGAAATCAGTGTGTTTGTTTTGTTTTTAAAAATGTTGTTAATTGTTTTGTTTTTGTTCAATAAATGTTTTAACTATGAAAAATTAATAAAAATTAGCTTAAATAAACGAAATGTGGTCTCAGAAAGTTGCACAGTATTGAGTAAAGAAAGGAAGAACACGTCACCAGTCCATCGCATGGCCAACACACACTCACGCATACACTCGATCATCCTAACCTGCATGGGTTTGAACTGTGGGAGTAAAACTGAATATATATAAGTCATCAACTGCTGATCTTCAGATACTAAACTAACCTAGAATGTTGTTCCCTTTTATACTCACTTATTAGTAGAATGTTTTTCAGCTGTGCATCACAATTGATCAAGAGTGTCCTAACAACCAATTAGTCCAATAACATCCTTAACTTGGATTGGTGGTCGTACCAGGAGATTTAGACAGAGGACTGAGAATTGCTGATAATAGAACTATATGTAAAATAAGCCTCTATACAAAAATAGACTTTAATACAAACATTTATATTCTTTAAAAATCATCTGATACACTTACATTAATTGTGAATTGGACAGTATTGTTTGTGAATTGCATGAAATTAAATTCTAAAGTGATCCTAAACTTTTGAGTGGTAGTGTGTATATATATATATATATATATATATATATATATATATATATATATATATATATATATATATATATGTGTGTGTGTGTGTGTGTGTGTGTGTGTGTGTGTGTGTGTGTGTGTGTGTGTGGATGTGTGTGTATTGGAAGGTCACTCTATGGCAAAGAAAGAAAATGATGGATGTTTGTTTGTAGAGTCAACATCAACAGAATAACAGCTTGAATGATATTGTAAAAGATTGATTGGTCCCTGTGGATAGCCTCCTTTTGTAAAATAGATTTTATTACTGTCTTTTATTACTGTCACTGGTATCATTTATGTTACTATTTTTATGCTTCTCATGCTCATATTACACTCTTTGGCATGATTTTTTTTAATTCTTTAAATGAATTTTGTGCTAAAGTAACATTTCTGGACTCTTGTACCAACTGAAATACTAGAAAAAGACAAAAACCTCACTTCACCTGATATATATTAAGATAATTAAGTTTGTAAGGTCAACGTCAACAGAATAATGTTTTGAATGGTATTGTAAAAGACTTATTGGTCCCTCTCATTAGTTTTGTAGAATTGATTTTTTTTATATATTGATGCAACTTTTTTCCTCACATATGTGTTTTATTTCAGTCATTTGTATCAGCTGTGTTACTATTTTATGCTTTTATCCTCATATTACACACTTTAAATAATTTTAAACTGATTTTTAAATTTAATTTGGTGCTAAACCATCAATTCTGAACTCCTGTTCCATCTTACATACCAGAAAACGACAAAAACATCACTTCACCTGAGATATATGAAGAAAATGCATTTAGCAGTTCTTGTAGAGACAAAATAAAGAATACATTAACATAAACGTCACCACCTCACAGCACAGGCCAGAACAGCAATAATAACAGTAATAATACTAATGATGTTATACAGAGGCATGCAGAAGTTTGGGCACCCCTGATCAGCATTCCTTTTACTGAGTAGAAGATGAACTGATCTCCAAAAGGTGGAAAGATAAAGATCAATTATTCTTTTTCTTTGTTTTCCCACCAATAAGCAGCTGTGGGCTCCACTAAGCAGCGACTACTGAGCTACTGATCCTTATATCAGGTTTATAATGAGCACGTACTGCACCGGAAGTCTTTTTAGGTGATTATCTAGACCTTCATTAGTGGTCACAACCCAAGAATTACCTGCTCTGTGGTGGTCCTGTGGGGGTTCTGATCATTAAAGAACAGAGTAATAAAGTATACAGAGAATCAGATCATCTACAGTCTGTAAGTGTAGCTCCTATATGGTCAGTGGAGCTGATACAGTGGATAATGAGTGTAGCTACGAAGAGGTGCTACTAAAACAGCACTCAGTGATTTTATACTTAATACATAATTTATGTCAATTTTGAGAAAATTTAAATAAATTAAATGTGCTCTCACATTTGCACAGTACTGTAATAAATATACACATTCCAATATTTAGTTTAATGCTAAAATTTAAATATCAGTAAAACAATCATTCATTATTAGATATGAGCCACTGAACTTTGTGACGGGTTCAGAATGAGCAGCGCATTGCACAGGAAGTTTCACTGGCTGTGGAGGTGTCACATCTTCACACTCACACACTAGACCAGTTGATAGACACGTGAACAGACGTGCTCAGCTGGAAGTTAATGTAAACCTGCATCTAATAAGAATATAAAACTGCATTTGGGCGACCAAAGTCACACACCTACTATGAAGAACATCAGAGATCCATTTAAAATGCTTAATAAATGCTTCTACCGCAGCTTTAAGGCCAAAATTTTACCATGGTAACCATCGAGTGTCAGGTTCCCGTCACCACACTGTGAACAGTTCTCAGAAGGTTTCACTAGACCAACACATTTTAACCATTCAATCTTGCTTAATGTTGCTTTTGTGTAATCACTGTGGCGTCTCGCGCTAAACCAGCCAATCAGAGCAGAGCACATTTAAATATTTATAAGCTCAGCACAAAAAAGGGAAACAGTGTTTCTTTCTAGGACCAAACCATAGACTGTAAATAGCGTGTTAAACCACATCTGGGTAGGGCTGGGGCCACGCGCCAAAGTAATCGATAACAAAATCACGTTGATTAGCGTAACGTGTTTTGTAGCATCGCAAAGATGGCCACGCCTACTGAAAGCATGAATCCAACCGGATCGCAAGCTGCAGCTACAAACAATCTCTCGTGTGTATCTAACGTTGTGGGAGTGTTTCACACAGAAACACAACAGTGTGGTGCTCTGTCAGCTCTGCACAGTGGAGATGATCACAACAGTACAATTGCTATACACAAGACCTTGAAGATCAAACATCCCGTAGAGCTTCATCAATACAGCAGCAGGACAGCACCTGTTCACCTGTTTATCTTATCTTATAGATTAATTAGAGATTATTAACACGTGTATCATGTTTCTTTCAGTGGAGTCACTTGAAAAGTCTCATTGTTAACCGTTTCTTAATCGTCCAGTGTAGAACCTAAGACTGTTCTAGATACCGCAGGAGCTTTAAAACACATGTAGCTGCTTCTCAAACGACTCTCTACCAAAATAAATAGTCCACAAACCGTCCGAGTTCTCGTGTGTGAGGTGTTTAGGTTACGTTTCATTTGTGTCTCTAAAAGTCGAGTCAGAGCGTAGACTCTTAGTCTTTAACTATTTATAGATAACGTGCGTTTAAGATACCCTTTAATACATTAAGTATAGGATGGTCATGCCTTTTCCTTGTGTGAATAATCTAAAAATCTAAAAGTCGTTAGATTAATCAACTAATCGAAGGTGCAGCCCTACATCTGGGTGACCAAATTCCCACATACCTTCCATGTAGAACATTTGAGACCAACTTAAAATGCTTCATAAATGCTTCTACAGAAGCTTTAAGGCTAAAATCGTATCATGGTAATCATCAAGTGTCAGGTTCCCATCACCACACTGTGAACAAATCTCAGCTGGCTTCTCTAGAATATCAAATTTTAACTATTTAATCTTGCTGAGATGAATGGATCTCCTCTTTGGAGAATACAGAAGGCTTGAAAACGGAAAAAAAAATTAATTATGATTTTTGTTTGGTACTCAAACCCAATTAGATGTTGGAAGTGAATCTCAAAGACCAAAAAACCCAACAGTAAGAAAAACATGGGCCTAAAAGGCTTGAATTAGGAGTTCAGTCAGTGATAACAGGCCTGTTCCAGTTCACATTACACACCAATAGATAACAAAACATTAACAATCCAGACTCAATAGTGTTTGAATGGTGGAGCAGAACTGGATTATACGCGGATCATGTTTATCTCTACGTTTGATTCCTCAGTAAAGATTTTGAAGGCTGGTTTCGTCACGTCTTGTTCTCGGTCTGGGTCTTCGATATTGTGATGATCTTTCTGTTCACACACTTGCGCGTGGAGATCATTCAGATGCAGAGGCTAGAAAGAGAAAAACGAGAACTTGGACACCAGAGCGCAAGACGAGGATGTGAAATAGAAATCAGAAATCAATGTGTTTGTTTTGTTTTCCGTTTTTCTCACGTTATAAAAAGCTCAGCAAGTTCCACCAAATTATTTAACTGATAAAAAAAGAAAAGAAAAATGATGCCACACTTCCTCCTTCGAAACTTCGCTCCTGTATGCTCAGCTGATAAAATGGACAATGAGTGTATAGATACAAGGAGGTGCTACTAAACAAGGCGTTCTGTGGTCTCTGTAAGTTGCACAGTAATGTAATAATAATTATGGTTGCACGTTGCTTGCAATGCTTGTATACAGCTTTTTAAATTGGATGCACAGGTTCTGGAAAACAACGGATAATTTACGGAATTTTTTCCTATAGAGAAGGAATAGGATGGAAAAGTGCACGCCTGTCTACTGAACTTCTGCTTGACCCACAGACACTGTTTCATATACACTGACTCAGGGTAGACCCCTGACCATGAATCAATTATTGGTTGGACTTGCACTCGTCTGTTTGTCATGTTTTTTTCCATCCCTCTTTTTTCCCCATAGAGTCCCATTCATTTTCAGACGCACCCAAACCTCATGGTTTCATTTAACCAACAGCCTCTGAATTGCCTGTACTAATCCACAGACATACTGTGTGAGCATAACTTTTCTATGTAATTAATAATAATTAATAACATAATAACAATAAAATAATAAATATAATTAATAGTGTGTACAATAGAAAGTGAAAGAAAAAAGAAAGAGCACCATGAATATATATATTAACCCCCTTTTTTATATTGATATATTGACTTTTTTGTATCATTTGTATCAGTTGTGTTACCATTTTATGCTTTTATCCTCATATTACACTCTTTAAATAATTTTAAACTGATTCTTTAAATAAATTTGGTGCTAAAGCAGCATTTCTGGACTCTTGTTCCATCTGAAATTCTAGAAAAAGACAAAAACATCACTTCAGCTCAGATATATTAAGAAAATGCATTTAGCAGTCCTTGTAGAGACAAATGACAAAATAAAGAATACATTAACATAAATGTCACCACCTCACTGCACAGGCCAGAACATGAACAGCAATAATTACAGTAATAATACTAATGATGTTATACAGAGGCATTCAGAAGTTTGGGCACCCCCTGTTTAACATTACTTTCACTGAGAAGAAGATGAACTGATCTCCAAAAGGTGGAAAGATAAAGATTATTATGTGGGCTCCTCTGAGCAGCTACTACTGAGCTACTGATCCTTATAACAGGTTTATAATGAGCAGCGTATTGCACAGGAAGTCTTTTTAGCTGATCATCTAGACCTTCATTAGTGGCCACAACCCAAATAACGTCTGCCCTGTGG
Source organism: Megaleporinus macrocephalus (assembly GCA_021613375.1). Classification (NCBI taxonomy): domain Eukaryota; kingdom Metazoa; phylum Chordata; class Actinopteri; order Characiformes; family Anostomidae; genus Megaleporinus; species Megaleporinus macrocephalus. The sequence continues at coordinate 6,222,102 of CM038723.1, forward strand.
TGGTCCTGTGGGGGTCCTGGTTATTACAAAACTGGGTAACAAAGTATACAGAGAATCTGATGAACTACAGTCTGTAAGTGTAGCTCCTATATGTTCAGTGGAGCTGATATAATGGACATATACATAATACATAAGTGAATTAACTAAACTAATTAAATGCGGTCTCAGAATAATAATAATTATAATAATAATTATATGTTCAAACATTAATTCAATAATTATTTATTATTACATTTGAGCTGCTGAAGCGTATTTCACAGGAGGTTTCACTGGCTGTGGAGGTGTTACACCTTCACACCATTGTGATAGACACACAAACAGATGTGCTCGGCTGGGGAATGGCACTGTTAGGTTCATGTAAACATGCCCCGTCCACTCACTGTCCACCCTATAGATGTAAAGTCAGAGATGATAGCTCCTCCCCTGCTGCACAGACTGTAAAGGTGATTATCTAGGCCTTCATTGGTTGTCACAAACCAAACACTACCTGCTCTGTGGTGGTCCTGCGGGGGCCCTGGCTGCTGTGGGTGTTACACTTTCACATATATGCTGTTTGATAGACATGCGAACAGACAGACGTGCTCAGCTGGAAATTTGGTAAGTAGATGTGATAAAGTGGGCAATAAGTGTAAACACATGGAGGAGCTACTATATAGCAAACAGTGAGTGTATATATAATATATATAAATGTTAATTCTGTTTAAGTAGTTATTATATACTGGCTTATCTTGTTCTGTTATTGGTCTAAACCTTTTGGTATATGATCTGTAGACGGACTGATGACGTCTGTGATAGTCTAAGAAAAGTATCGGCATGTAATTGATTGTGATATCAATACCATATGATCATATTTAACTAATTTCATTAACATAACTGTGACGTACAGCCGAGCCTGTCTATCAAATAACATGAATGTGAAAGTATAATAGCTCCAGAAGTTGTTTGAGTGAAATAAATGAAATGTGGTCTCAGAAACATTCAGTTTAATATTCTGTTTATATTTTAATTTCAGTAACTATTTATTATTAGATGAGCTACTGAACTTTGTAACAGGTTTAGAATGAGCAGCGTATGGCACAGGAAGTTTCACTGGCTGTGGAGGTGTTACACCGTCACACCATTGTGATAGACACACAAACAGATGTAGAATCTATTTGACAGGCATGCAAATGAACTTGCTCAGCTGAAAAATTCATGTAAACATGCCAGAGTCTAAAGATACTGTCAGAAAGAGGAGGGAGAGCAGTACGATCATATGGTATTGGTTCTGTGTGGAGTGTGCGGAATATAAAAAATAAATACCTTTCTCAAAGCTATTTTCGAGCATTACTATTGGTCCATTCAACGTGAGACTATGTAAATTACAACTTCTGCGTTCAAATGATGTAAGTAAGTAAGTAAGTAAGTAATTTTTTATTTATGTAGCACTTCTCTAAGCACAGTTAAAAAGTGCTTCACAAACAGCGAGTACTAAAAATTAGAGATGGACTTTTCACTTTTCAGCACGATCAGCCGATAGCCGATACCGATAGAGGGTGGGGCTATATGCCACGGCAGGGCTACGTGTAGTTATTAGCGCAAGCAAGTCATGAAACATGGTCTAAACTGGTTTATTACCATTTTTTACCAGCTCATATGAAACAGTATAATATTTTTAACTAAATTATCAGTAAATAAACAAAGTAAATCAGACAAATAGCCCCAAAACTGCAATCATTACATTTAGACCCTTAATTTAAAACTAAAAACGCTAATTAAATAAATGCAGTAAAAACTGCTGTCATTAAACAGACTCTGTTATTTTAAACTAAAACTGTAATCATTAAATGTAGAATATTGAATTGTTGCTGCTGTTCTGTTCGTACCGGTCAGATCTGGTCTGTATGGTGTTCTGGGTTGTTTGTTTTGTGCTAGCTGTGCGTGCTAGCTCTGCTGTTTACTGATACTCACTGTATTCACACATTTTAAAAACGTCCTGGATGAGTCTGAGTCACATACGGTAAACACTGCCAGACGGACTATGTTTTCTATCAGCGCATGCTGTTCTCGCGAGGCCGCTGCTTTAGTCAGTCTGTGGAAAATGAAAGGGTATGTATTTCCACCTAGTGGTTCAGATAGGAATTGCAGGGAGCTGGCTGGAGGGGGTTTTAAGGAGGTCTCCTCTTCCTGGATGAAACGCTGGCTGGAAATAAAGAAATTAGACTCATTTGTTTAATGCCATCAATCAGCTCTCGGGATTGGCTCTAAATTGGAGAAATATCGGCACATATTTTGATTAAAAATCGGCCGATACCGATACATAGCCGATCGATCCTTCCATCTCTACTAAAAATAGAACAATAAAACAAAACAGATACATATAACTCTAAAAACAGTACAGCTACATTCATAAACAACATAAAACTGACATAAAACCATAAAAACAATGCAGCACCATCCGACAAATGACAAAAGCACCAGCAGTGACCAACCTCAAAAGCTAGTGTACACAGATGTGTTTGAGTCTTCCTTTAAAAATCTCCTCTGATCCAGCAAGTCTAACATCCAGAGACAGAGCATTTGTAGAAAAACAAAAATAGACATGCTTTTCACTGTACAGTGACGATATATATCACTAACATATATAACCAAACACATTATATAAACAGGAAAATCAAATAGAAACTAAAAGGAAGATCTCAAAAGTAATATAGAGGACACACATAATAATTGATACTAATATTAATATATCAGAAATGTGTCTTTTTAATCTATTAATAAGTTTAAGGTGTGTAAACACAGTCTTAACACTGGAAAAACAGTTCTAGGGTGTATTTCCCCACAGTGGCCAGCAGATGGCATAGTCTGCAAACACCTAATTTTTGTGATTTTGTTAACTGTTCTACTCTCCTCGGTTAGTTTCAGTTTCTATTCAGCTCCACTGAAGATTTAAAGCTGAAGTAAAAACTTTGGTCTGATTGTAAAATAAGGTAATGCTGCTGAAGGAAGAGCTGTTTGAGAGGAAGGGTCAGGTCTGATTTGAGCCTAATCTCCAACCAAATAACCAAATCCACTGTGCTGTTCTGCTGCCAGAGCCTGTGCTTGTTTAATAACTGATTTAAGACTGAAATTACCTTCACCATTAATAATAACTTTATATAATAATAATAACCATTAATAACTAATAATAAATGATCTGGTGTAAATTGGTTAATACCGGGGATGGGCGAAAACATTCATTTTCCTTTAGATCCAATGCCAAGATGTACATCCTGATACTAAAACTGGTTTCTACAGTGAAAATTTGTAAAAAGTGGCCAATAAACATTACATTTGAAAGTCTTAGCATTAGTGTTATATAAACAAAACATAAACTGTCTAGCCTTACTAAAAGAAGTGAATTCAAGTGTACTATTAATGTACCTTTTTAAAACTACAAGTAAGTTTGGGATCACAGTGAAATGTTCTTGTTTTAATGGAGTATCTTCTTCTTAACACAACAATGAACTGACGGGTCTCTAAAGAAAGTTGTTTCTTTCTGCTCATTGTGAGTCGGTCAGCAAGCCATCAACTGCTGATCTTCAGATACTAAACTAACCTAGAATGTTGTTCCCTTTTATACTCACTTATTAGTAGAATGTTTTTCAGCTGTGCATCACAATTGAACAAGAGTGTCCTAACAACCAATTAGTCCAATAACATCCTTAACTTGGATCGGTGGTCGTACCAGGAGATTTAGACAGAGGACTGAGAATTTCTGATAATAGAACTATATGCAAAATAAGCCTCTATACAAAAATAGACTTTAATACAAACATTTTTATTCTTTAAAAATCATCTGATACACTTACATTAATTGTGAAATGGACAATATTGTTTGTGAGTTGCATGAAAATTGCATGAAATGAAATTTTAAAGTGATCCTAAACTTTTGAGCGGTAGTGTATATATAAAACTTTAAACTTTATATTCATTACACGTGTGTATATATATATATATATATATATATATATATATATATACAGATGATGTCTTTTTCAGAGAAGACAATGAATCACATTATGCACATATTACAGCAGCAGCTCTGTAGTAAAAGAGTCTGGGAGCAGTCCAGACCACTGGTCAGCCGCTGAAAACATTTGGAGAATTATGCAAGGAAATGGACAACAGAGACTCCAAACTGTGGAGCAGCTAAAATCATGCACCAAGGACAGCAATCGTCTCCTCAGTTCCCGAACACTTACAGAGAGCTGTTAGAAGAAAAGCTGATCAACTTAAAACTGAACATCAACCTGTACCAGCTTTTTAGAAACATGTTGCTGGCATCAAACTGTAACACATCGTTTAAATGATTTGCACATCATTATATTCAGCTTTATTTATATTTTGTAGTGTCCCAACATTTTGGGGAAATGTGATTGACAATTAAAATAGTGTTTTTGCTACAGAGGTTCCCAACCCGACCACAAACACTTCCATGAATTCGTTTTCTCTGACTCACCTAATTAGAAGTCTGATTTAGCTGTGGTAGGAATGTAAAGGATTAAGGTTCTGAGTACATTGCATTGTGCTAATTTAGGGAGTTTACTTGTGTTCATATCATAGGCATAGGAACCTGTTTCTGATGTTGGGTGGGACACTCTAACTTGCCCGTAGGTGTGTACGTGAGTATGTGTTGGCCATGTGACTGGTAACCTGTCCATGGTGTACCCCACCCTCGCTCAGTGACGCTGGGATTGGCTCCAGTGACCCCAACACGTGGGATAAAGCGGAAGATAATGGGTGGATGAAAAAATCCAGAAATAAAATAAAACAGAATAAATGGAAAGGAACCAATCTCTCTGCAGCACTCATCCTGGACAGCACATACTGAAATGCTACTCCAGTGCTGAACAAGTAAATATTATATTATATATTATATTATATTAGAAAATATTTATTACTCAGGAACTTTACCTTAAACTTGCATCACTTAAGCCATATTGTGTTTTGGCTTAAGGCAGCAGCAATAGACAAGGCCTGAGGTCAGTCAGTTTATGAACATTGGTGCATTTGCAGATCATTCGTTTGCAACTTTAAAATAAATATAAAAATATAAATATAAATTTAGAGTATCTTCAATTGGTGTTATTTAAAGCTCTGTAGACATTCATGTTAAGCATGGCCACCAAGTGGTCGAGGTAGGCAGGCAAAGAGAAGGAGAGAGACTCACTATACATACAGTGATTTACTACCTTACCTACAGTGGAATCAGCTTATAGGTAATATTTTATGGGAATAGGGTGGGCTTTGATTCATATCGATTGTCAAACCCGCTCCTACAACCTTGGTATACATAGCTGTTTTCTGTGCTGGTCAGGTTCTGGTCAGGTTCTGGTCAGGTTCTGGTCAGGTTCTGGTCAGGTTCTGCTTGACCACCATGTCACCATCCAAAGCAACACAACATACGATGCTGTTTTTTGTTAATACACAACAGTAAAATATTATTAGAGGCTTGTAGAAGTGCATTAGGTGTTAAAACATCAGCTCTGGCCCAGCAGTTTTCAGGAAGAGCTATTCTGCCTTTTTAAAAATGGTCAAAGAGGAAGTGGTCGTGCATAATTACGTTCCTCCTTCTCTTATTTCAGGGGTACAGACTGCAGAGACTAAGACAACACTGGACGCTCACGAGCCTCCCTTTCCAGCTTTAATGGGTAATACTGGGTATTCAAGTTCAAATTCAAAGGTAATTTAATTACCACATGGTGGAATTTCTTTTTATTATTAGAATTATTGGAATCATTATTGATTGTTTTGAACTTTTGATTGGTTTAGGCACCGCAGGACGTGTATTTTGGTAAGTTAAACCACATATCAATCTGTTATACTGCAATATTTTAGATTAAATTATGGTATGGTATACATATATATATATATATATATATATATATATATATATATATATATATATATATATATATATATATATATATATATATATATATATAATGTCCGAAGAGCCATATAAAGCAACACTGGAAGTTGGAACATCGTAGTGCAGAGGATTTGATTGTATTCATTGTTCTCAAGAGCATTACTGAGGTCAGTTGGTGAAAAGCTCCCTTGCTTTTAGTGCTTGAACGTAGTTGAATTTAATCATTAGGACTGTCTGGTTACTTTTGGAAGTGCAGCCAATGCAGCTTCTCTCTGGTGGTAGCAGTTCAATTTGAATGTAGCTAAGAAAGCCTTAAATCAGGGGAAAAAAATATAGTCAGCTGTGGGTCTCGACCCCACAGTCTACCCCAGAGCCAGCTATCTAATCTTATCCATTAAAGCTGGTGTTGCTTCAGGTTTTGATTCCAGTTAAACTACAGTGGTTAAGCATTTAGGCTACATTCTGGTGCTTTAGATTATGGTTTGAGTTTCCTGTTCCACCTTGAATGGCGTAGTAGTTCTATGCTGGTGTCTCAGTCTACCTGTGCATCTCCTCAACCGAAACATACTAATACTTGGTGTAGGGAAACAATTCCCATTTGTTACTCACTTTTTGGTTCCTCCATGATGATTTCTATCTTCTTTGCTTATTCTTTGGAGGTTGACTTCGATACTTCTTGTTTTCACTCTGGGTTGTGGATATCGCCATGATCTTTGTGCTGACACACTTGCACCAGAAGATAATGCTTATACGGCAGAGATATGAGAGAAGAACAGCCGCCGCCGTGTGAGAAGACGTATAGAAGTGGTATATGAAGCCATTTGAAGAAAGCAAGATTTTGAGAAGACTGTTTTGCCATGTCAATCTGTTATACTGCAATATTTCAGATTAAATTATCGTGTGGTATATATATATATATATATATATATATATATATATATATATATATATATATATATATATATATATATATATGATAATGATCAAAGAACCCTCACAGAAATTACATAGTGGAACATTGCAGTGCAGAGGATTTGATTGTACTTAGTGTACTAAGAGCATTAGTGAGGTCGCTAAATTACCAGTTTTCCCGTTCCACCTTAAATGGTGCAGCAAATACATCGGAGCAGGGAAACAGTAATACTTAGTGTAGGGAAACTCCAGGAGCCAAACAATTCCTGTATGTTCTTCACTTTTTGGTTCCTCCATGATGATTTATATTTCTTTATTTATTTTTGGAGGTTGGCTTCGATACTTCTTGTTTTCACTCTGGGTGGTGGATATCGCCATGATCTTTGTGCTGACACACTTGCGCCAGAAGATAATGCTTATACGGCAGAGATGTGAGAGAAGAGCAGCAGCCATGGCCGCCTCCTCAGTGCGAGAAGACTGTGAAGTGGTATATGAAGACATATGAAGGAAGCAAGGATGTTGAGAAGACCGTTTTCCTGATTTGCCATATGTGGAAGGAAGGAATGGTGGATCAGTAGCTCTTTTACCCCTTTATACTGTGAGGTAAATGTTTAAAAGAAGACTGCACTGTGAAACAAATACTCAAAATCATAATAAACGACATGGAATGTAGGCTACAGTGGTGTGGGCAGTATTTTTGGAGGTGTGATCATTTCTTTCTGATGAAAGGAAGTGCTGATATGTTCAACTGTGACATACAAATGTCAGAACCACTCTTCAAAAATGGCGGACCACTAAGGCAAGGCAAGGAAGAGGACCTCTGGAACACTTGGGCTGGAGTTCTGGGTGACTTTGGCTGCTGGGATTTGAAGCCAGCCTTCCCTTGCCAAACAAAGAGTGAGTAAGATTTAGGAAGAGAGGGGGGAGCTGGGGAGGTGGTGGTGGGGGAATTTCGTCACGAGAAGGTGAGGGCAGAGGAGTGGTTTATATTGTCAAGTCAAGTCAAGTTTATTTATATAGTGCTTTTACAACAATGTTGTCTCAAAGCAGCTTTACAGAGTTTTGAAAACAGATTGTTACAACATATACCCCCAGTGAGCAAGCCAGAGGCAACAGTGTCGAGAACACCTCCCTCAGACTGGAGGAAGAAACCTTGGGAGGAACCAGACTCACAAGGGGAGACCCATCCGCCTCTGATCAAACAGTATTTACAGTTTAATAAACTAAATACCAAAGAAAAGAGTCTCTGTTTGAAATCTGGATAGCAAAGCTTTAGAAGCTGCACAGGTAGAGGCAGTCTCTGACTGAGGCAGTCTCTGACAGAGGCAGTCTCTGGCTGAGGCAGTCTTTGACTGAGGCAGACTCTGACTGAGGCAGTCTCTGACTGAGTCTTTATGTAAAGTGGGCGTGAGCTGAAACAGTCCCATCCTATCTCAATGCTGCTACATCTGGATGGCACAGTCATGTAACTGAGGGTGTAGCAGTAGACACAGATGGACGGGAGAGCTGGCTGGTGATGGTGGGGAGGAGGTCCTGATGGTCAGTCCTTCAAAAATGTTCAACAGACAGGAGGACAGTCATTACCTCAGGAGAAGTAAAGAGAGAGGAAGTTAGTTGGGCTCGGGAGTGAGACTGTAGAGAATATGAATATTCAGAATTTCTGGGCTGGTGACTCCGGCAGATCTAACTACAACAGCCTGAACTAAAAGGAGAGAACCAGAAGGTAACATGGACATGAGACCACCCTGAGACACTGGGATCCCCCCACTCCACCATCAACAAACCTGTGTGATCGCGTGAAGTGGTGGAACAACAGCACCAACATCTCAGTTTACCATAAACCTCTGTGTCCAAGAACCCCCAGATCTCCTGCCTTTATCTAAAAGAGAAGATTAATTACCAAAAGCTACTAAACAAGTATGTTTTCAGTCTAGACTTAAATATTGAGACTGTGTCAGAGTCCCGAACATTAACTGTGAGATTATTCCACAATTTGGGGGCTTTGTAGGAAAAAGCTCTTCCCCCCATTTAAGTCTTCTGAACTTTTGGAACTATTAGAAAACCAGCATCCTGTGATCTGAGTGAACGTGGCGGTTCATAATAGGAAATTAGATCTTGCAGGTACTCCGGTGCGAAACCATGCAGGGTTTTATACGTCAGTAATAGAATTTTATAGTCGATACGGAATTTAACAGGAAGCCAGTGTAGCTGATAAAACTGGACTGATAATGGAATGTTCTGGTTTTAGTTAGTACTCTAGCTGCAGCGTTCTGAACTAACTGGAGTTTATTCAGGTTCCTGCTGGAGCATCCTGACAATAATGCATTGCAATAATCTAGCCTTGAGGTTATAAAGGCATGTATCAACTTTTCAGCATCAGACACAGATAACACATTTCTTAACTTTGAAATATTTCGTAGGTGAAGAAACGCTGTTCTTGTAATATCACCTACGTGTTGATTAAATGTCTGATCTGAGTCAATTGTTACACCAAGATCTTTGGCTACTGAACCAGGAACTACAGAGAAGTCAGCAAGATTTAACATTAAATCTGAACATTTAGTCCGAGGAGCCTTTGGGCCGAGGAGGAGAACTTCCGTTTTATCTGGGTTTAAAAGAAGGAAGTTCTGTAGCATCCAAAGTCTAATATCTCTTACACAATCTTCTATCTTATCTAATCTGGATTTGTCATCTGGTCTGATATGTACAGCTGTGTGTCATTAGCATAACAGTGGAAACTGATTCCATGTCTATTTATAACTGAGCCTAATGGTAGCATATATAGTGTAAAAAACAGAGGACCTAAAACAGAACCTTGTGGAACTCCATATTTCACTCTTGTATAATTAGATGATACATTATTTATCTTTACAAACTGAAAACAATCACTAAGGTAAGATGTGAACCAGGATAACACTGTTCCTGTGATTCCAACCACATTTTCTAGTCTGTCCAAGAGAATAGTGTGATCTATCGTGTCAAAAGCTGCACTTAGATCGAGTAACACCAGTAGAGATACGTGGCCCTGATCAGAGGCAAGAAGAAGATCATTTGTTATCTTAACTAAAGCTGTCTCTGTGCTGTGATGTGGCCTAAAACCAGATTGGAATTTTTCATATATGCTGTTCTTATGTAGATGAGAACAGAGTTGTCGAGCTACAGCCTTTTCTAAAATCTTAGAGATAAAAGGTAAATTGGAAATGGGTCTATAACTGGACAGTTCTCTGGGGTCAAGATTTGGATTCTTTATCAAGGGTTTTATCACAGCTAGTTTAAAAGACTTAGGTACATGACCCAGACTAAGAGAAGAGTTGATGATAGTTAAGATGGGTTTAATAATAGCTGGTAATACTTGTTTTAATAGGTTTGTTGGAATCAAATCGAGTGTGTATGTAGCAGAATTTGAGGAAGTTTTTCTAGTTCTGTCTGCTGGAGTGGACAAAACGTTTCTAGTCTTTCTTCTAGAACCACATTTCGTGCTGTCTCAGCCAAACATTACACGCTTATATAGAGCGTGTAATGATGGAGAGAAGGAGTTTGGGCGTGGTCCTTCTTCCAAACTCAAGTTATTCCATGAGTTAATTTAATTAATTTTTTCCTTTTGAGTTGCAGGAGGTGTTGGAGCCATACCCAGCACTCATTAGACAGGAAAAAATTATTCTGCCATTTTAAAAATGGTCAAAGAGGAAGTGGTCGTGCTTACTTACGTTCCTCCTTCTCTTATTTCTTGGGTACAGCCTGCAGAGACTAAGACAGCACTGGACGCTCACGAGCCTCCCTTTCCAGCGTTAATGGGTAATACTGTGTATTCAGGTTCAAATTCAAAGGTAATTTATTTACCAGACGGTGGAATTTCTTTTCATTATTAGAATTATTGGAATTAATAATACTCTTAAAGAATTATATAGTATAGTCTATAAAACACATCAGTAAGCTTAAATGCAAATCACTAATAATGGAGACGGTAATTAATGTAATTATGGATTGTTTTGAACTTCTGCTTGGTTTAGGCACAGCTGGACGTGTACTTTGGTAAGTTAAACCACATGTCATTCTGTTATACTGCTTATGGTATGGTGTATATATATGATAATGATCAAAGAACCCTCAAAGAAATTACATTTGATTGTATTAAGTGTACTAAGAGCATTAGTGAGGTCAGTTACTGACGTTGGATTACCAGTTCTGGATTATCATAGTTTCTGGTCCGAGTTTTCCCGTTCCACCTTAAATGGCGCAGCAGTTCTATGCTGGTATCTCAGTCTACCTGTGCTGCTTCTTGTCAAACTTTCCAATTCCACCTTAAATGGTGCAGCAGCTACATCGGAGCAGGGAAACATACTAATACTTGGTGTAGGGAAACTCCAGGAGCCAAACAATTCCCGTTTATTCTTAACTTTTTGGATCCTCCATGATGATTTCTATCTTCTTTGCTTATTCTTTGGAGGTTGGCTTCGATACTTCTTGTTCTCACTCTGGGTGGTGGAAATGGCCATGATCTTTGTGCTGACACACTTGCACCAGAAGATAATGCTTATACGGCAGAGATGTGAGAGAAGAGCAGCAGCCATGGCCGCCACCTCAGCGCAAGAAGACAGTAATGTGGTATATGAAGACATATGAAGGAAGCAAGATGTTGAGAAGACTGTTTTCCTGATTTGACATACATGGAAGGAAGGAATGGTGGATCAGTAGCTCTTTTAAAGGTGACCCCTTTATACTGTGAGGTAAATGTTTAAAAGAAGACTGCACTGGGAAACAAATACTCAAAATCTTAATAAACGACATAGAATGTGAGCTGAAGTGGTGCAACTATTTTTGGAGGTGTGATCATTTCATGTCCGATGACAGGAAGTGCTTTGTGTAGAGAGAACCATAGCAGGTCTAACGATATTACTAGTGCTGATATGTTCAACTGTGACATACAAAAGTCAGAACATCTCTTCAAAAATGGAAGTGTGGTTAATTTGTCCAGGGATATTCCTAAAGATTCATTAATGTTTTTTCATGTAATGTATTCATTAATGTAAATCTCACAAAAGTGAGTACACCCCTCACATTGTATTTGATTATATCTTTTCATTCCAACCATATTTTCTAGTCTGTCCAAGAGAATATCTGATCTATAGTGTCAAAAGCTGCACTTAGATCTAGTAGTACCAGTAGAGATACGTGGCCCTGATCAGAGGCAAGAAGAAGATCATTTGTTATCTTAACTAAAGCTGTCTCTGTGCTGTGATGTGGCCTAAAACCAGATTGGAATTTTTCATATATGCTGTTCTTATGTAAATATGAACAGAGTTGTCGAGCTACAGCCTTTTCTAAAATCTTAGAGATAAAAGGTAAATTGGAAATGGGTCTATAACTGGACAGTTCTCTGGGGTCAAGATTTGGTTTCTTTATCAAGGGTTTTATCACAGCTAGTTTAAAAGATTTGGGTACATGACCCAGACTAAGAGAAGAGTTGATGATGGTTAAGATGGGTATAATAATAGCTGGTAATACTTGTTTTAATAGGTTTGTTGGAATCAAATCGAGTGTGCATGTAGCAGAATTTGAAGAGGAGATAAGTTTTTCTAGTTCTGTCTGCTGGAGTGGACAAAATGTTTCTAGTCTTTCTTCTAGAACCACATTTCGTGCTGTCTCAGCCAAACATTACACGCTTATATAGAGCGTGTAATGATGGAGAAAGTGAGAGTGTAATGAAAGTGAGTACACCCCTCATATTGTATTTCATTATATCTTTTCATGGGACCACACTGAAGATATGGCTCTTTCTTACAAAGTAGTCAGGGTACAGCTTGTATAACAGTGTAAAGTTGGTGTGCCCTCAAAACAACTCAACACACAGCCATTAATGTCTAAACCACTGGCAACAAAAGTGAGTACACCCCTCAATATTTTGTATGGCCAGCGTTATTTTCCAACACTGCCTTAACTCTCTTGGGCATGGAGTTCAATAGAGCTTTACAGGTTGCCACTGGAATCCTCTTCCACTCTTCCATGACGACATCACAGAGCTGGTGGAGGTTAGAGACCTTGTGTTTCTCCATTTTCCGTTTGAGGATGCCCCACAGATGCTCAGTAGGGTTTAGGTCTGGAAACATGCTTGGCCAGTCCAGTCCAGTCCCTTTACCCTCACGTTTCTTAAGCAAGGCAGTGGTCGTCTTCAGTATGTTCAGAGCCATGTAGAGAGAGAGTTGCATCAACGGAAGTTCAAAACACTTAGTGATCACCTGTTTTATGTAGACTTTAGATAGTTCCATCCATCCATTATCTTCCGCTTAATCCCGCTAGTTGGGGCCACGGGAGGGGGCTGGAGCCAATCCCAGCATCTTCGGGTGAAAGCGAGGTACACCATGGAGCAGTTCGCCAGTCCATGGCCAACACTCACTCACACACACCTACCTCTAGGAAGTTATTGGCGGCCAATTTGAACACAGAGAGAGACAGATTTTTGGTAAGAAGTGGTCAAAAATGCATTGACTTCATATATATATCAATATATGTATATAGTTATTTGTAGTTTTTAAAAATTTTTACATTCACTACTGTTTGAGGATACACTACTTTACACTGATTAGTAATAGTTATAAAATAAAGTTAGGGGTTTTTTTATTATTATTATTATTATTATTATTATTATTAATAACAGCAAAGAAGTATAGACAGGTCACTGCAAAGAAAACAGTATCGACACAACATATACACGTTCTTGATAGCAAATAAAACAGCTATATTTGTGTCGATTAATACCACTGTATAGAACTCGAGTCCTTGAAATGGTTCTTTTTTTACAAGGAAATATTTCACATCCGACTGAAGTTTGTTTACATCTCAACCACTGAATTGCACAGAATTGTCCAAAAGTTGGTGCCAATTTATATGAAAAGTCTTCACAGACAGGCACGACATGCATAGAACAATTAGAACGCTATTGGAACCTGACTTTTATTTTCTTAACCTGCCATCTACGGAGCGTAACTCTCATTGGCTAATACTGACACTGATGGGCACAATCTGGTTACTATTACCTGACAAAGCTAAGTATTTGTGTAATTGTCTATTTCACACTTACAAATATACAAACCAGCCGCTTTAGAAAGTTTAATTCTTCTAAGTGTCAAAACAGGACAACCTGTTCATATTCTATACTAATATTTAATATTTTTCTCAAATGAGGTCCTTGCTCAGAAAACGAAGATCACCATAATTTCTTATTTTGTGCTAAACAGTTATACAATATAACAGAAACCACGAGCCGCTTTAAATCTGATGTACATGATGCTTTATATTTCATAACAATGTGACTGAAACAGATAAAAAGAACAACATACTGGGTCTCTGAAAACAGAGAGACTGCAGAACATTCCAGACAGATGAAGGAACATCTTAGACTTTCAGCTCCTCTCGCTTTACACTGCTCTGAGAAACATTACTGGTGGAGACTGCAGCAGAGAACGATTTTAAAATAAATAATAAAACTGGATCTTTCAGCACGTGTGCAGTTTCAAACAATAACACAGATGAGATTCTCCAATACTGAAGTGTCCGGGTACTGCAGAAGGAGTCGGGCAGCAGGTGAGCGCGCCGGCCCCAAATACAGCATGATTTTGGCAAAGCTAAGGCACATGACAAGAGAGATGAAGGTACAGAAACAGGGGCTCAGAGGACCGGAACGTCAGCTCTTTGCCTGTTTCCGTCTCTGCACCAGCTCTGCGAGCAACTTGTAACGGATCATACACTCCTCCTGAAAAGAGAACAGAGACGATTATTACCACTACTATGAGACTGGTATATAATGTCACACACACTATAATATTAGGGGTGTAAGAAAATATCAAAACAGAGAATATCGGGATATTATGTTTAGTGATACTGTATTAATTCTCAAAAAAACAACAAAAAAAAAGTGTATCTATACACTGATTCCTGGCAGACAGTGAATCAGTGTGTGTTGCGTTTAAACCTCTGACCACAAGATGGCAGTGCTGCAATCCATTTTCAGCTCCACTCCAACATTAACAAGCAGCACAAGGGCGCAATGCTATTGTAAGTATTGGCAAACCTGTTCATATAGTGGTGTGTTTTAATACTAGGATTTCAAAAATGGCAATACATCACTTTACTTGCAATATTGCAGTATATCTGGAGCGTTGTATCATGATCCGTATTGTATCGCCAGGTTCTTGCCAGGCTTTCAGTTCAGTTTTAAAGTCTTACTAAACTGTCAGTTCTACTTTCATGTGTTTGCTAGGTCCAATGTCACTCTTCAAACCTCATTCTTCATTTTATGTTTAATTATCTTTCTTTTATATATTTGTATATTCCTTATTTCTTTTAACTGATTTATTTTATTGCTTTGTTTCCTATTTCTTTATTTATGTAAAGCACTTTGAGTTGCCACTGTGTATGAAAGGTGCTATATAAATAAACTATAAACTTGCCTTACCAATACACAGCCCTATGTATGTTCCAAACTTTTTTCCAACAATATATTAGTTATCCTACATTAGATTTTCCTGACCCACATCCTTCTGCAATCATGGCTGTTTAACTCCAGACGAGTGCTACGTAAAGATCCTTTTGCATGTGAATCAGTTTAGTTTAGCGTAATCTTTATAGACTAATGACTGATATAGATCACATTTGAAACTGAACGTGAATGTTCACAGTTTAAAAAAAACACTGGAATCAGATTTGGGTCACTTTTACCTGCGAAGGAACAGTTTACACCTGCTTAGACTTGTTATTGGTTAGTCTGTACTGTCTGTAGCTTTAAATGTGTACATTGCAGCAACTGCCCATAGACTCCCATTATAAGAGAGTTCACAGACAACCAGTTTATTTTTAATGTGAAGGTTTTTTCTTTTTTAAGTATATACAGAAAGCCATCAAAATGATTGTCTTGTTGCAATTACTGGCACTAAACAGATGCAAACAGCTTAAACATTGTTGTGGAACACAAATATTGAGCCAGATCATTTACAGTTACCTGCAGCTAGAGCTCACCTTGCTTTTCCCAGGCACCACTTTAGCGATCCTGTCCCAGCGCTCGGCAGTGCCGCGTGGGAACTGCTGCAGAGCGAGCTCCAGGAGCTTCTGTTGGTTCTGGGTCCAAACGTCATCAGGAGCGCCGGGCTTCTCCTTGGGCGGTTGGGCGGGCGATGACTTTTTTTCGTCCTCACTGTCCTCGTCCGCAGCCGTGGGGTCAAAGTCTTTCTGTCTGCGTCCTTTCGCCTTTTCCTCTCCTGTTGCTGCCCCAGCGGCCCCTGCCACTGTTTTCCTGCCTCTCCTCCTTACGGTCCTGCTCTCAGAGTCTCCTTCAGCATCAGGTTCTGAAGGCGCTGGTGGACTGAGCTCCTCGCGGTGGGTCATCAGACTGTCTGGAACAGAGCTTTTACCAACCACCGCACAACTCTTCAACTCTGAGAGCTTCACCATCCCTGAGAGAGAGAGACAGAGAGAGATAAAAAGAGAGACAGGTAAAGAGAGAGAGAGAGAGAGAGAAAAAGAGAAAAAAGGAAGAGAGAAAAGAGAGAGAACAAGAAAGAAAAGAAAAGGAAAAAAAAGAAAGAGAACAAGACAGAGGAAAAAAAAGAGTAAAAAAAATGAGAGAGAGAACAAGTGCGAGAAAAAAAAAAGTGTGAGAGAAAGAGAAAAAAGGAAGAGAAAGAAAAGAGAGACAGATAAAGAGAGAGATAAAAAAGAGAAAAAAGGAAGAGAGAGAAAAGAGAGAACAAGAAAGAGAGAGAAAATGAGGGAAAAAAGAGAACGATAAAAAGAAAAGAGATAACGAGACAGAAAAAAGGTTAAAAAAACGAGAGAGAAAAAAGTGAGAGAGAGAGAGAGAGAGAGAGAGAGAGAGAGAGAGAGAGAGAGAGAGATAAAAAAGAGAAAAAAGGAAGAGAGAGAAAAGAGAGAACAAGAAAGAGAGAGAAAATGAGGGAAAAAAGAGAGAACGATAAAAAGAAAAGAGATAACGAGACAGAAAAAAGGTTAAAAAAAAACGAGAGAGAAAAAAGTGAGAGAGAGAGGAAGAGAGATAAAAAAAATGCAACGGCAAGGAAAAAAGGCAGAAAAAAAAAAGAGTAAAAGACAACCAAACAAAAAAGTAAAGAAAAGGTGAGCAATTAGCCAGAATGAAAATGCAAGTGAAAAAGACCAAGTGAAAAGAAACAAAGAAAAAAATAGAAAGAAGAGAAGAATAGAGAAAGAAAAGAAAGAAATAGAGAGAACCAGATGAGTGAGAGAACGCAGGAGAAAATGAGAAAAAATAGAAAGAGGATGAGAGAGTGAGACAAGGAGAACATAAAAAGAAAAAGTGCAGAAAAAGAAGAAAGAAGAGAGTGATAGTCAATCTGAACTCCTTCAACTGTACTTCAAACTTCAGTTCTTCATTTTCAGAACTACACAGCTTTTATAGTCTCTGTAAAATAAAGTCTGGGGTCGTCAGCAGTACTGGATCCTCCTGTACTTTAAAAGGACTTACCTGTCGTGTTGGAGACGCTGTCTTTGACCTGTTTCACTTTAGCTGTAACCTATAAAAGATCAACACAGAAACTCTCAGATCTGAAGGTCATTTACAGAAAAAAGTCTACTGTATCCACTCCAAACTGAAATTCTACCAATATCTAATTCACCCCACCACGTTAACTACCAATCAGTTCCATACAGGTCTACATTTATTCCAGCCATGTAGCTTAAACACCGTGCACTGTTCCAGCACCCACATCAGCAACAGATCTGCCCAGCTCATGGGCAATCTTCTCCCACCGGCCTGGTGTCCCCCCAGGAAACTTTGCCATGCTGCGAGTTAGCAGGCTGAGATCCTCCTCGGTCCAGTCAGGAGTCTGAGAGGGGGAAAAGAAATGACTCAAAATGTGGTTCTACTGTTAAACATCATAAACAGTCCATGATAACTGTATTTCTACTAAAGCTCTAAAATCTATGGACTAACTTTCTTCTTCTGCTGTTTCCTGTCCTCCAGCCAATCGTCCATTTGATCCTCAATGTCCTCAATGGACGTTCCCTGGTCGTATGTAGGTAAGTAAGCTGCCTCACTGGGCTCATACACAGGAAACTCCACTTTGGGTTTCTTCACCTTGGGACGTTTCTCTCCTGTGCAGGACGACAAACATGGTATTTTAATTAATAATTACAATAACAATAATTAATTAGCTCCTGTACAGATAGCAGTTTAGTACCACCCGTTCACGCTCATATTATGAAGTTTGTTTCAGTCCCAACATCTTTTTTTGAATGAGACTCAATACCAACGAAATGCACAGTAACAAAACTGTCTATTTTCATTTCTGAGGAATGATAAGATCGAATAAATGTAAAATTTGGGCTAAAAAAACAGCCCAAAATATAAAACCGCACTATATAAGATTGTTAAAATGGAAAGAAGTAACATTACTGAGACACAACATGAAATCATATTCCATGTCTACATGCTCCCATCTATTTCAGGATATGCATGTAATACGGAGTAGCTTGGCTTCTCTGTTAAGATAACAGTATCCGCATTATACTAGAGATCGGCCGAAATATCGGGCCGATATTTGCCATTTATAAATATATCGGCATCGGCCGATATCAGCATTTGGTAGCAACGGTTTAAAGTCAGCCACGTCCGTGGACAGCCTTGTGTTATTGGTGCAGTGGAACGAGCAGCTGCCGCATGTAAGGGACCCCAAGCCGAATGAATAAATTAATAATTTATAGCATCATGCGCCTCCTTAAAGAACCGCAATTTTACTACAACGTGATAAAAACCCGACCACGAAGTGAGGCACTCTTTGTAACTGAAGCAAACATGTTGGCTGTGTGGAAGTATTTTTCAATGCACTTCTTAATAACTTGTCTGTAATTGGTATAAGGAGATGCATGTTACACTCTTTTAGCAGTAATGTGGTCATACTGTATTTTTTGGGAGCAGATAAAAATATTTAGTTTTTTCTTGTTAAGTCAGTGTTCAATAAATGTTAAGTTTAGAAATGTTGTGCATCCACTTGTTATTATTAGAGTGACATTTTAGCAGCAAATAAAGCAGAAAACCTCTAGATATCGACTCTAAAAATAAGCCATTGGGTGACCCTGACCTCTAAACATCAGCATCGGATATAGAAAAACCCCATATTGGTCGATCTAACATTATATTATTAACTAATTACTCCAAAAAGACATAAATCAAAAAGCCTCAAATCAGCTAAAACCAAAACAGATTATTAAACGGAGAATAATTGTCCAAGCCCGGCCCAGCCAGCCAGCCAGCAGCAACACCTGCCAGCACAAGCCCGCAAACTGCTGGCTGTTTACTGCAATGACTGCAGGACCCAGGGGTCAACCTGCCTTGTGCATACCTCTAATTTTTTAGCTTACAGACTTCAGTCACTGCAGAAAAGAAAACTGACTAGAAACGGGCATCAAACTGAAACCGTATCCAAAGTTCCAAGAACCGTGTACCCATTCAAGAATAGACACTTCTATTCCACTTATTGTTTCCTACTAATCCATTTTTTCACTCATACATGCTAAAAATAAATAAATAAATAAATAAATAAATAAAAGGCTGTGATTACTGAAAACACACTACAGCATTCAGCGGTTAAAAAGTATGACTCCACTGTGAAAGAAAACTAAGTGCTACATACGTGGAAAGCTGATTTGTTGTAATACAAGTTGCACCTCTGAATGTGACCTCCACAGACAGTGCTAGCTCCTTGCTTAATCACGTTTGAAGCATTTCTCAAGATCATTACCCAACAGTGACAACACACTATGTCAGTGAGAGAAAAATGAGCACTGAAAACAAAAGCAGTGCGGCTGAAGAATTAGTAATATTTTGTACAGTGGATAAAATAGTGGCTGTCACTGTTAATTATGCAGCATTATAGATGTGGCAATAAGAACTACAATTAATGAAGTTAAATGTGTTTACTTTCTTGCTCGCACGCCAGATAGCTCTGATCAATCAGAGAAGACAACGTGCTCACATGGTTTGTTGGGGCGCATTTTGGGGCGTTTAGTTTTTTGGCTGTGTGAAAACAAACTTAACTGAGGAGGAAATGCTCCAAATAAACAAACTCATTAACTGATCTGGACCAGTGAAACAAACTGCAGGTGTGAAAACGCCCCATGTCACTTTAAATATATTTATCTTCTTAGAGAACCTGCCTATGCAAAAGTTTCTACATAGTTTCTACATATCCTCCGTATATCTTATGTATATATTGTATATATTTCAGTTACTACTACATGTTTATATTGTAGCTTATTTTACTTTATTATTGTCTATTTACTGTATGTTTGCACTGTTTTGACTACATATATAAAATGCTGCCCTGCTGTGGAGTAATTATCTGAGCCTCACCCCAATCATTTCAATGCATGTATGTCCTGACATGATGTGCAAATGACAAATAAACTTTAAACTTAAACTTGATAGGTGCACATTGTAGTTCTACAATAACAGACTGTAGTCCATCCGTTTCTCTGCATATTTGTTCTCCCCTTTTTATGTCAGGGACTCCCTCAGGACCACCACAAAAGGTATTATTTGGGTGACGCATTCTTCTTAGAAAGACTGCAGTGATAGATATTCTTATATCTAAACATCTGGTATCTTTTTCACCATGCAAATCTTGATAGTAGGGATGTAACGAAACTCTACTCACGATGCGATTTTTTTTCTAAATCAAACTGAACACAAATTATGACCCATAACGTTTCCTTTTATTATGTATCTATAACAAAACTACAAAATGCTGTATTCTGCTTATCTTGTTTTTATCAGAGTAAACTAAAGTGAAGAAAGTGAAGAAAGGAATAAGACTTTTAAATCATTATTAAGGGAAATAAACAGTTGTAGTTGTTGTAGTTTGAGAGGCTGTTTGTAGTGAGCGGTCAGTCATGAAACCAGGTGCCATCAACCAATAGCGTTCGGGCCATGTCCTGCCCTTAGACTGTCAAAACCACCCCCTTTAAAACTGAGCACAGAGAGCAGCCGAAGGTAGTGTACTTTGCACGCAAGGAAACATAAAATCGAGAGAGAAAAACATAATAAAGGATGTATAAATGTTTTTAGAAATAAATAAATAAATACATTTAAAAAAGAGCGTTTGAGCATGTTTAAGGAAAAATGTGCATGCAGTGCTTCTTTCTGTGCTCACGGGTTTCACATTTGCACGAGTGAAAAATGCATGTGTGCAAATTTTTAGCCTCACATTTTTGCGTGCCCTAGTTTTGACACTGATGTGACACGGTACATTCAACTAACGTGATGTTCTGGCATTAAACAAGCAAGGTAGACTGCACCAGCGAGCTCTGCTGTTTCAAAAGGCTATCAATACATTTACATCTTAGCTGATTTCAGCCATGGCATATTTGCATTGATTATTAACTGTCTTGCAACGCATCGTTACATCCCTACATGATAGTGATAAAAAAAAAAATAATTAAATGATAACCAAACCTAACGCTGATGGTACTGAAAAGGAACGAAAGCTAGTAGATTCCATCTCTTAATTCATCATCAGCCATGTTAGCATCTTTAGACTACTGCTATAACAAGGAAACTGGTTCTGGAGGGTCTTACTTTGCTGACTTTCTTGCTCTGCTAGCGCTTCTGCTTCCTCCTTCTCCTTAACTTTCATTTCTTTGTATTCTTTGTAGTACTGCTTCACGTCCTGAAATCAAAATGCACAGAAAAATACTCAACTTACTTCTATCTTCTGTTCACAGACGAAACTGAACAGATAAGGCACAAGTGATAAGCACCACGTAATGTCAGCTTTGTTGTGGTGGAGAAGTACCTGTATGACGTGTGGGAGAGACTTCAAGGAGTAGTACAGCCAAATACTCAGCTTAAGTGGCAAAATATCATGCCAGTGTGGTTTATCTGATCTAAGCAGGAGAAAACAGATGAGTGCTTATTAAGGTCACTCTGATCACTACTACTCAGCTAATTATTATTGAGGATGCTTTTCATATCATCACCTCTCATTTTTCTCTTGTTCGGCCGTCTTCACCTCCTC
Organism: Megaleporinus macrocephalus; assembly: GCA_021613375.1. Lineage (NCBI taxonomy): Eukaryota > Metazoa > Chordata > Actinopteri > Characiformes > Anostomidae > Megaleporinus > Megaleporinus macrocephalus. The sequence continues at coordinate 6,243,948 of CM038723.1, forward strand.
AGCTGTCCTGCTGCTTTGCTTCTTTTTCTTCTCTTTCTTCTTCTTGCTGAGAAGTTCATCCTGAGAAACAAGAGAAACACAGTTTCACTGTAAACACCCATCTTCATGATGCTTCATATCACAGAGATATATAATACCACTCTCCTACCAGCTGCTTCTCAAGATAGATGGACCAGATTACAGCATAGTGGCCCACAGTGAGGATGAGGAAGAGGAGGAAGCCCAGCTCTCCATTGCTCATCTTCCTTACACGTCTGTAGTAGAACACAGGCTGCCTCCAGTCAGGCAACCCATTTACCAGGATATCGTCGTACCTGCAAGGAAAGCACTGATTTCTTCCACAAGCAAACCTACAGGATCGGCTAGAAGGGTATAAACCTCAGCATTGGGTTGAACTACATTACTTGGAGCGATGGAGCTCCATCCAGTAGCTGGTGATCCAAAACTAATCACCCAACTTTAGTACCTGACCTCATTAATACAGTCATTTCTCAAGTACCTAAACAACTGATTCAAAATCTTTAGAAATATCTAGACACTGTTTGTTGGATTACAGCTGGAGCTACACTTGAAAGTGTAGTGAGAGATGAAAAGGAGCAACAGAAGGGAGGCTACTTACCGCTGTCTCCTTTCTTCATCCTTAAGGACCTCATAGATGGCCACCAGCTGGAACAGAAATTAAAAAGATGCTCTTTAATGTGCTTTTTGAAGATTACACAGTTCCTATGGCATTAAATACTTCCTCTAGACTGTGGAGCACTGGCTTACCTGTCTGAACTGGGTTTCGGCATTCTCGTCTTTGTTTTTATCAGGGTGCAGGATGAGAGACAGTCTTCTGTAGGCCTTCTTGATCTCAGATGATGTTGCATCCTGCATGGATGAGAATCAGACACACAGTGACAGAATGAAACAGACAACATTATATTAAAAACTATATTTACGTTAACAGAAAGTGCAGGTTTAACACTAGATCATCTTGACTAGCACAGCATGATGGTTAATCAACACGTAACCAGGTTGCTACAGTTTCATGATTTCACAGTATACACTCCAGAGATATGGTTTCAAGATTAAACTAGAATTTACTCCCAACTAGATCAATATTCTGGCGAAGATATTACAGATGCTGTCGAGGCGGACAGAGAATTAAATTTGCAGTTTTACACTCGACAAAGTAAACATCTACAGTGCCGCTGAAAGCACAGGCCTCCAAAGCCGCGGCGTTTCCTACAGCGGCTAGCGGCAGCCTGGCTCGTTTGAGGCGGCGTTGGTTTAAAGAGGGTGCCGCCGACCTCAAACACATTACAAGGAATGAATACGTGGATATAGCTGGCCAAGTTAAACCACCGGGTTAAGAAGCGAACATGTAGAAGTACAACACTCTCAGCTACGGCCTGAAGCACCTGGACAAAGTTAAGTTAGACCGCTTTTCTTGTATTCATCCAGATATAAATAAAACCAGCCAGCGGTTCATTGACATATGGACATGTGGAGTCCACGGAGAACATTCGGATGAAAACAAACGACAAACATGTAGATGCTTACTTGGCCAACAGACAGGAATTCGTAGAAGTTCTGTGGGATTTCCTCAACCAGGTCGAAAAGCTCCAGGTCGGTGTCCCACGCTGCTGTAGGTAAAGGCTGGATGATAAAAAGAAGAAGCCCGAGCCGAAGCAGCCTGGCGACCTCCGCCGAAGTCATTTTCCTTTTTATTCAATGTGCTGACGACGCGTTAACATCAGCTGTCCATTCCTAAGTAGCGGATATGTATCATTAAAGGTAGCCTAGCATGCCCTACCCCCCCTCTTTCTCTCTGACTCTCTCCTTCTTCTCCTTCTCCTGTCCTACGTGGCCACTCCGCTGAGCTGTGCTGTGTAGCGGTGGTGGAGGAGCTGCAGCTGCTTGCAGCCGCGGACGCCTCATTCACAGCCGCCGCCACACGAGCGACCAATCAGGGCGGAGCGACGCGCGCACACACCGGGCACGGCGAGTCTTCACCGAGCAGCAGCGGATCAGCATCACGAGATAAAGTTGGAGGAGGCGTAATTTTGTCCAAGAGTCTATCCTGAAGCCCGCCGGTCTTTAGAAACGTTAATAAATAACAAATAAATAAACACTAAATTGAATGATCTATTCCAAAATAATGTTGGAGCTGTAGGAGATCCCTCTGTATTAGCTTTTCTTTTTTATTATTATTATTTTAATGGGATGTCCATGGCTGTAGAAGGAGTCTACCAATACTCTCAACTTTCTTCCGGTCATCCAGCCCCTCTGACCCCAAGGGGGAAAGGTCTGGAGATCTAGAGGCCCACCGCTGGAATCAATTGGGGACCTACTGCTGTAGATCATCTTAGCACGCTTCATTATATTTAGGTTAAGAAAAAAGCAGGTGGGGCTTTTTTAGGAGAGGTGGCTCTCAGAGCTAGAACGTGGGGTGATTGTTTTGTTTTTAATTATTATTATTATTTGGACTATTCTCAGTTTTCTGAACCACAAACGTTAGAACTAAACACGGCCTTCAGATCCCAATGAAATGACCACCGTCCTGGTCTTACCTGAGCAGTAAAATATCTTTAGATCAAAGAGAGATCAATTGCATTTGTTTCTGAATTCAGTCTTCGTGTATTTCCCTGAAATGATGTCTGGTTTGGACAGTGCAGCTCTGATGGTTTGATCTAATTTCTAGAGGAGAAGAAGTTCTTATCTAGGAACAGTGTATGACATGGACGTCACATGGAATAGGATTATAGGGCTAACTATAGACTTCAATGAAAGACGTTTATCTGGGAATCGAAAATTCACAACAGCAGCTTTAGCATCCAGTTCACTGTGACCTCCAGCTTGTTGTCTCAATTTAAACATGCTGGTTTTTCCACAGTAGGTTGGTCCGTAAGTTTCTTTGTGTGTGTATGTATTGATAGATGTGATCAAAGGTAAAGATCTTCTCTAGAACAGTTACTTTATGCTGCATTATACGATTGAGAAAACAAATATTTAAAAAATAATTATATATAAATATATATACATATTTATGATAATTTTATTCTGATTTATTATTTTATCACCCATGGCGCCGTTGTTTTATGTATGTATTGCCATTTTTAATACGTCTGACTGAAACACACAACAATAATCATTATTATTATTATTATTATTATTATTATTATTATTATTATTATTATTATTATTATAATTTAATACAAAAAATACAAATAATAGTTTATAATAATTTACCTTAATTATAAACGCGCACCCGATTTAATTTGGGGATGTGTTCTGAAAAATATAATAATAATAATAAAAGTATAGAATGGGCAGAGCGGGAAAAGCTGAATGGAGAAAGATAAAAAAAGATAAAGTGTGAGAGCCACATAAATAAAAAATGGTTGTAGATAGTAGAAATACAGAGAGCTGGTACAGAAGAGACGTAGGCTGACAGTCAAATCGCGAATCTGCTCTTTCTTTCTAAAGTAGGTTTAGTAAGTTTTAAGAATGCACCTTTACAGCACGTGCTTCAAGGTCAGAGCACGCGCTGCACATACAGAGTTGGACTATCGCAAAGTGATGCAATCGCGCGAAAATACACAACCACCCGATCATAGCTCTGGACTTATTACAGGAATTCCCCAGCTGGCCTCTCCGAGCTGTGCTGGAATGACCAATCAGAAGCCCTGACCTCCATCTGTCATTCAGACCGCCAATCAATCAATCAATCAATCAATCAATCGATCCATCTTTTAAAGCACCGGCGGCCAAAGAAAACAGCCAGCCCGATTTATAAACAAAGAGAAAATGGAATTATATTCAGATGAAGCGTGTCATATAGGTTTATTTTTTAATTTCCATATAACCTCCCTATGACGCTGCGATTATTAATTTATTGATGAGTTATTACACGCCCCGTCACTTCAGCCTATAAGTACAGAAAGTCCGTTTGGGGGGCGCGTTTTCCAGAAAAGTGAAAACCCAATTTGTTGAAGCGCGTCTCGACCACCCAAATTACAACAACAATACAATAAAATGTTAACCTCGCGCGGTTCTCGCACCTGGCGCCGGTCCAACTCGTGCACTAACCGGAGCGCGTGGCGATATAGTGCAAACTAAAATTTTCAGCGCCGGTTGGTCTGTCGGAAGCCGCAAACCCTGCGCTCTCGGAACATGACCTGGACCCGGCTTCCGTCGCCGGACGGAATTCCGCGCGCGAGAAAAGCGCGTGCGCTTGGGAGCGCGGCCTTTTTTGTGTGTGTTCGCCGCGCGGCTGACGTCACCGCCGCGTACAAAGCTATACAGTCCCGAGGAACCGAAGAAAAGCTGCGAATTAAAAAGTCTGATTGTGTTTGGCTCGTCCTAGAAAACAGGAATGCTTTCTGGAGGCAACAGCTCAATACAAAAATAATAAAAGTAACTATATATATATATATATATATATATATATATATATATATATATATATATATATATATATTTACTTTAATAGTATATATTTATTTTGCTTTCTCTGGACAAAGCCCTTCTCTTTATAAGATGCACGTCCACGTCTAAGAATAAGATGTAGTTCATGGTTTGTTTGTATGATCTGCGTGTAACTCAGATCCCAAACGAGTGTGTATCTAATGCTCGGCTGAAGCTTCCTTAGAAAAAAAGAGTCAATGTGGCGGAAGGAGAAAAGTAAAGCAAATAATTGGATTTTGCTTTCTGCCTTCTCAAATCCACGCCACGGTCAGGTGATCAGGCGCTGACCAAAGTTATGTTGATCAATAGCCTAAGCGGCAATGCTTACAAAACATCTTGGAGATGCACCGAGTGATCCCCAGTGGCAATGATCCCTCTCTCTCTCTCTCTCTCTCTCTCTCTCTCTCTATATATATTATATATATATATATATATATATATATATATATATATATATATATATATTCATATTTTTGTTTTTTGTTGGCTCTTAAACTTATTCACTCCAGGCGGCATGCATATGTCTTCTTAAATTATGGTTTGGAGTGCACGTGAGAGAGAGAGAGAGAGACTCATTCAGTCTATGTAATGATCTCCTTAATCTTCTAAAAATTCTACCAAAAACAAAAGATCAAATAAAGTAATACAAATAAAACAAAGTCCTAATTCGTTTAGCACCTTACAGCTTGTTTTGGTTTAGGCTGCGACGACAACACATTAGGTTAACGTACGCAGCGGCTTTCAAAGCCTACGTGAGTCTTTATAGATCTAAATATTTGGCCATATCTATTGTTTAAAGACAAAAAAGAATGAGTCCCGTTATTAGAACCTCTCTGTTTCTCCGGTAGGCGAGAGCATCATTGTTCATTAGCAGTTCGTGCTGTTTGGAGCTTTTCTCCCCTTTTTTTCCTCTGTTGGGGACCCTTGTTAACCCCCCCACCCCCTTCAGCGCCCATTCCCAGACTCCCCGAGAGGAGGAAAGACACCACGTGACCGAGCGGGGCGGGCGGACTAAAGCCATTTTGGGGACGGTGTCAGTTTCCAGAGCTCCACAGCGAGCAGGAGCCACACGCATACACGCTCACACGCATACACACACACAGCGTCTTTCAAACCGCCCAACGGAGAAAGCCGAGCGGAGCGAGAGCCGAACCAACGGAGCCGCGCGATCTCGTCCAGAGCCTCGGCCTCGCCGCCTCCGCGGATCGGAAAGCGAAAGGTGCGTCGGGCGGCTCGGCGTTGGTGCGAAGCTGCGCAGCAGCAGCAGCAGCGAGGCTACAATGGAGCTGCTGCGGTGGAGCCACTGCAACTGACAGCGTCTGCACTTCATTCCAAGATGGCCGCTTGGGTAGCATTCATTTTCTGCTGATCGGCTCTCAACTTTCATTGTCCGCTACAAAATCAGCACCGGATCGAAACCGTCGCGGATTAAAGCAGGTGGGTCGTTTATGAGCCAGTGTACGCGAATGAACGCTCGGGAGACGTACACGTTGGGTTTATCCCGCTGCACCGTGACAATGTTGTGTGTCCTCCTCCTCCTCCTTCTCCTCGTATGGTTCCGTGTCCTCTCGTTACGTGCGCGAATTTATTTAAAATTCTCCCCGTATGTGTCGGGAATACCGCCGTGGAGCCCATACGCGGATCCGCGGTGGGCTAACAGTCCTGGCTCGGGGTCGCTTGTGCCCTTTGTGGGTCCGTTTTGGGCTGAAAAGTGAGAAAAGCCGAGCCGAGGTTGGTCTGTTTGGTGGTCAGCGGGTTTTTTTGTGTCCACTTTCTCACATTTGTTCCTGGTAAACCATCAACGAGCAGTCGCCTCGTTTCGACATAGCCGTGATCTGCGGGAAGTGGAGCTTTGGGGGAAATTGGCGTGAACGCGCTTTCTTGGCCGCATTTCGTTTTATTAACTTAACTTCAGAGGCTCGCGAGGAACCAGGCTGTCCAGGTCAATTAGCTGCTCGTGCGTGGCCTTGCTGGAGTATTGCGTTACTTTCCTGGTTGATTTGTATTTTTTCAAGTGATCGTTTTATTTTAGAGGTTGGCTTTGAAACCAATTAAGGTGATGCGAACGGATCAACAGCTTTGAAGGGTACAAGAAGCGGTTCCACTCGGATTTGAACCAGTCAGAGAAACTGAACAGGCCCAAGTTGACAAACAGGTGCCGTCAAGCTTTGATGTCCAATATATGAGGGGGTGAAATAAATGTCCAGGTGGGAAAATGCCCTGTGGAGGAAACAGCGTGGACGTACATGGGAACCTTGAGATTTAAAAATAAAGCCGAAATATAAATCTATACTATCCAGTATGTCCAGCAAACAAACGATGGAGGCTGTCCGGACAACCTGTCAGGCTCATCTTCTGCTGCAGGATGTTGACAGATCAACTCACCTGTTCTGCATCTTCTGCTTCCCAATAGAAAACCACAACGACCCCGTTATCTACAAGGGTTCTTCACAAGCGTATACAATTATACAGCAGCGGGTTCCTGAGAGGTAGATTAGCTGACTACGCGTGGAAAAGTTGCCACCAAGTTCAGAAAACACCGGAGATCATCATGAAATAACTAAGTATGCGCATATATCTGATTGAAAGCCAACTTTTAAAGTTCGTGAGCCTTAGAGTTTGAAGCGAAGCTCCTTTTGATGGCATAGCAGCTGTTGCTTAAATGTGATTATAAAGTAAATATGATAATGCTAGCAGCGCTTGTCTATCATATAAACAGGTTACACGTGGCTATATTTGTGGAGGAACCCAGATGTGCTGATGAGTTTTGTAGGGCGATATGAGGGGAAATGTGTAATTGCGATTTGGCCGACTCCTATTGCCAGTGCGAGTTAAATTGTGAATATTTTCTATAAATTAAGGCTCAGGCCTATAGATCAGAATATCCACGTTGTCCGACTTTAAGCTTGAACCTGGTGTGCGAGGCCAGCAAGTTATGGTTGTGATGTCACAAAGCGTGGAGTTTTGGTGGCCTCTGATTGGCCCTGCTTATCTACAGGCAGTTCACAAGCTCTGTGTTATTTTATTTTATTTATTTTTTGATAATGTAGGCTAATTTTTCAAGCTCAAAATGCGGGTTCGACCTAAAAAACGCTTTCCAACGTTTGTATTCAGAAACAGGCATTGTCTGCGCTATTATTACCACAAGCGTTACGGCTGCCTCCTCCTCCCAAACCCGCGGCGGCGGCGGGACCGACGTCTCGGACCCCGCGGGCTTCCGTTGCTTCGGTAGGTACTTCGGGAGGAAGAAAAAAACGGGCAGGGAAAGCCGACACCCCGCGAAGGTGTTCAATTTTCCCTTAAAGTATTTTTATTGAGTCCTGGTTCTGCGCAGACCTGCGAACGGTTCGCTGCGCACTCGAACCAAAACACAAGCTCAACAATGGCGCGCCGTTCTCGGCACAAACTCGCCCGTGAGACGAGACGCGGTGGCAAAATGGCAGCCGCGGCAGAGCCGTGTGTGTTTTTTAACCCACCGTGCGCTCGCAAACGGCCACGGAAGTCCTAAAACGAGCGGCACCCGTGAATCATCTACCAGGCCGCCGCCGCCGCGGAGCTCCGTCCACCGAATCTACGCCGTCTCCATAGCAACAGCGAGCGTTGGCGTTCCAGCGCGAGCTGCCTCACCTACGAATGGCGCGAAACCGCGCTGTGGTATTTCAGCTGTTAGCATGATGCTAACTCAAAATTAATTTTTATTTCGTCGGGTTTATTTGGTAGATACGCCGCCACGTTTAACTCTTGCATCACGTTTAGTAAATTAACCCAGCACGACTTCACTCGCTCAAGATATTATACGAGAAGGATGTTTTTAACGCTGTTAACGGAGTAATAGTCTTAAGTTTCTGAGCTTGTGTCTGAAGTAAATAAAAACAAGGAAATCATTTTTCCTTAGCTTCTTTTCTCATATAGCCCTTCTTGTCAGCGAAACAGCCCAGTACCACTAAATCCTCTCCAAATATTATGTGAGAAGGTTGTTTTTAACGCTATAAACGGATGAATAGTCCAAATTTTCTAAGCTCATGGCTGAGGTAAATAAATACAAGGAAATCTGTATTGTTTAGCATCTTTTCTCATATAACTTTAGGTCTGATTGTCATTAAACTAGCTCTGGTCGACTAAATCCTCTCCCAAATATTATACAAGGTTTTTTAACGCTGTTAACGGAGGATTTGTCCCAAGTTGGAGCTGATGGTTGAGGTCAATAAAAACAAGGAAATCATTATTCTTCAGCTTCTTTTCTCATGTAGGCCTGCTTGTCAGTGAAATAGCTCAATACGGCAAATAATTTCTACAAATATTGTACAAGAAGGTTAACGTTGTAAACGTTGGAGTAGCCTTAAGATTCTGAACTCATGGCTGAGGTAAACAAAAGCAGGGATAACGGTATTTTCGCTGCTTATTTTCTCATATAGGCCTGCTTGTCAGTAAAATAGCCCAGTACTACATCCTCTCCACATATTCTACGAGAAGGTTGTTTTTAACGCTGTAAACGGAGGAGTAGGTCTGAGTTTCTGAGCTCATGACTGAGGTAAATAAAAGCAGGTGAAAAGTTATTGTTTGGCATCTTTTCTCATATAAAGTCAGGCCTGCTTGTCAGTAAAATGGCTCAGTGCGACCAAATCCTCTCCAAATATTATACGAGAAGGTTGTTTTTTAACACTTCGAACGGAGGAGTTTCTGAGCTCATGGATAAAGTATATTATTTTCTTGTGTAGGCCAACTTTTCAGCAATTTAGCTCGACTAAATCCTTTCCAAATATTATACGAGAAGGTTGTTTTTGTAACGCAGTACACAGAGGAGTAGTCCTAAGTTTCAGAGCTCATGGCTGAGGTAAATAAAAGCAGAAAAATCATTATTCTTTGGCAAATTCTCTCCAAATATTGTACGAGAACGGAGTTTCTGAGCTTATGGCTGAAGTATACTATTTTCTTGTATAAGCTTACTTGTCCTACCCATATGTATATATTAATTGTTTTTATTTTAGCGTTGTAAACGATAGCACGGAGTTTCAGAGCTAATTGCTGAGGTGAATAAAAGCAGGGAAAACATTATTCTTTGGCTTCTTTCCCTCATATAGACCTTTCCAAATATTGTACGAGAACGGATGAGTTTCTGAGCCCACGGCTGAAGTATACTACTATTCTCTCATATAGGCCTACTTGTCCTCCCCATGTGTATATATGTACATATTAAAATACAATTTTTAGCGCTGTAAACAGATGAGTAGCTCCGAGTTTCAGAGCTGAGGTGAATAAAAGCAGGGAAACATTATCGTTTAGCTCCTTTTCTCATATAGGCCTGCTTGACAAAATCCTCTCCAGATATTATATGAGAAGGTTGTTTTTAACGCGGAGGAGTTTCTGAGCTCATGGCTGAAGTAAATAACAGCAGGAACATGCTCATCTTTTTATATAGGCTGCTTGTGAGGATCCTCTCGAGTTATTTATGCGAGGAGGTTGTTTTTGAACGCAGAAAGAGTCCCGGGTTTCTGAACTCACGACTGAGCGACATACACGGCGCTTCTTTTCTCACGTAGGCCTGCTTCTCTGAGGAGATAATAAAACAGGTTTATTTAAGAAGCTTCTTTCTGGGGAACGTGGACGCTGTTGTTTCAGGGTTCTTTAGTGAATAGAACAGTTCTATATAGAACCGTGAACAGCATTTGAACGCGTAAATAACCACTGTGGACACCTCGCAGTTGGGTTGGGGTTAGAATCTTAATGTATTGCAGCACCTCCTCTGCTGTACAAACAATTCTGTAAATAATACCAGACTTTAAACTATGTGGCACATTATTATTGTCATTATTATTCCGTATTCTGTTATTTTATTGGATGTTTAGGGTGTCCAAGAGAATCATAGAGATTCTGACTCTGAAATTGTTTTTGTCATGGTTAAATGGTTCTACTCTTTTTTTAAGGAAACAGAACCATACTTGCTGTGATATACATCAGCTAGAACCCTGCATAGCCTCTTTCTCTAAGACTGTGAGGGAGACTTGACTCTTGTGTCTATGTTAAAGCGAGTGCTATTATGTTTTTGTTGTTGGATATTTTATTTTTTGGCGCGCAACTAATCCTTGATCGCTTCTCTCTCAGGTTCTCAGGTTCCTATGAAGATGCATCGAACAACGAGGATCAAGATCACGGAGTTAAACCCGCACCTGATGTGCGTGTTGTGCGGAGGATACTTCATCGACGCCACCACCATCGTAGAGTGTCTGCATTCGTGTGAGTGCTCCTCCTGTTCGGCGGTATCACTGCGCACAAACTCTCCCGTGTTTGCTTCACCGCGCTGATTTTTATTGTGCTGTCCGTTTTGTTTACAGTCTGTAAAATGTGCATAGTGCGGTACCTGGAGACCAGCAAGTACTGTCCGATCTGTGACGTTCAAGTACACAAAACGAAGCCGCTTCTGAATATCAGGTGAGCTCGTTTTCGATCGCGCTTTGTCGTGCGTCGCGCATGCGCAGAATGCACTTGGGCCTTTCTCTGAAACGTGTCTTACAAAATAATAAAAAATAAATCAGACACCTCTTTTCTTCATTGTGCCCTTTTTCTGCTAACGGAATCTGAATGTTAGTGACTTTGGAAACCTTCCCAGCTGCCAGTTTGAGTGATGAAGCTATAAATTAAATTGTCTGTATATTCCAGATCAGATAAAACCCTTCAAGACATTGTATACAAGTTGGTGCCTGGGCTCTTCAAAAGTAAGTGGCAATGTATATAAATATATATATAATGAAATGTTATAATATATAGAAATGTTACCCTGAGAAGTAAATTGGTTTATATTTTTGAGACACATATATATATTTAATTATATGGGAACATGTACTGATCATTTTTGCTTTGGTTGCTCAGATGAAATGAAACGGAGAAGAGATTTTTATGCAGAGCATCCATCAGGTGACGGTAACAGAAGTTTTTTTTAATAATAATAATAATAATAATAATAATAAAATTCATATGTTTGTTCACGCTGCAGTGAGTCACCGCAGTGTGAAATCCATGCAAATGAAGATGTATCATGTTCTTTGTTTGGCCTGCAGCTGCAAATGGATCGAATGAGGATCGAGGCGAGGTGGCCGATGAAGACAAGAGAATTATAGCTGATGATGAGATCATCAGTCTTTCCATTGAGTTTTTTGATCAGAGCAGGTGGGTTCAGTTTAAACAGCATCAGTTCTTCACCAAGATGGTGAACCATCTTTCTAAAATATAATTTATATATATATATATTTTTTTTCAGATTTGAAAGTGGGAATGGGGAAGACAAAGGAACCACAAAAGAGGTCATTACTTCTCTAACTTTTAATATCTTATTATAATCTTATGTCCCAAATCAAATAACCAATTTCCTCTCCTAAATGTCCACAGGCGAATGTAAAACGATATTTACAGTGCCCGGCTGCTATGACAGTGATGCATCTCAGAAAATTTCTCAGAAGTAAAATGGATATTCCATGTACCTTTCAAGTAAGTTTCTGAAACCATAATATAGAGTTTTAATAACCTGTTAATGACCTTTTCGTCACATAATTTGTGCCTGTGACTTGGAAAAACATACAATTTGAGCTGTATGTGTATTTTTTTCTTTCAGGTTGAGGTCATGTATGAAGATGAGCCTCTGAAGGATTACTACACGTTAATGGATATAGCCTATATCTACACCTGGAGAAGGGTAAGAGGAGTTATTGTGTTACTGTTCTGTTGGTTTCTATTTATTAAAAAAGTCATTTTATATATTTAAAAAAAATATTTAGTGCTTTGTACCATAGGCAGCTTAACATTCACATTTACTTTTGCAATATATATAATTTAGTAATTATTTGGTAATTACTATGAAACTGTTTTAAAAGTTATGTAGTTATGAGAGTGAAGAACTTAACACGAAGGCCACATAGTGACCCCTATATTATAGAAGACTTTAACAGTGTGAACCCTCACTGGCGTTGTATAGAACGGGCCGCTGCCCCTGAAGTACAGAGTTCGTCCCGGCTGTAAGAAGATGAAGCTGAACAGCCCGAGGACCAGCGCCAGCGGAGGCAGAAAGCCAGAGACAGAGAGTGACTCTGGCAGCGATAAGCCCAGCAGCCCATCCGCATCTGTGCCTGTACCTGCCCCCTCCACATCCTCCTCCTCATCCAGCCCGGCCGCTCCGGTCAAGACCCCGCACCCGACCTTCCCCCACATCTCCACGGTGAACGGAGTCTCCACCAAAGCCAGCCCTAACGGCCAAGCCCCCTTCAACAACAAACCCAGCAAAGGCTCTCTTAACGGCTCCAGCTCTTTGGGGTGATCTATGGACTTAACGGACACCCAAGCGATCCGAAGAGCCAGCCCTGTAGATGCTTTCTTTATGAACCATCTTTTTTTTCTTTTTTTTTGTATTATATATGTTTAAATATATATATACTTGTTTTGTCACAACGTGTGGAAATTTTGAAACATGGCATTTTGATTCATTATGTTTGTGTAAGCTTTCATTGGCTGAAGGAAATTTGTGAAGTATATTTTGTGGATGAAGGAGAACTCATGAAAGATTGGGGTGGGGGGCCAAGGTGGGGGTGGGTGGGGGGATTGGCATCTCATCATGTGATTTGTATAAACGCCAAACCATTCATTTAGCTTAGAACATAAATGTGTAGAATCATGATTTTCTTGTCCTTGATTAGGAAGCAACCCAAGTGCAACGATTCGCTTTCACATTGATCCAGTCGATTGAAAAGTTAAGGGCTATTAAGTTCGCATAGTCGCGCATCAGGCTTCTGACTAGCTCCAAAATAAACAGGTTAGAGTTGAAGGCCGCTGGGAAATGAGTGGCAGCTTCACGGGGACGTTACCAAACTGCGGTTGAGGATTAAGAAGTATTGCTTAGATTTGCTCCTCATACGTCTTTTGTTGATACTTCAGTTGTAGTATTAATGTTCTCTGCTCCACATCTCTCTGTAATATTCATCACAACTGTTTGTTCAAGCCAGTGTATCATTTCTTGTTGCACAATATGAAACCTTTATCTAAATAAACGTTTTACATTTTTATTACTAAATAAATGAGTTTGTCTCAGAGTTTTATAGCACTGACGCTACTGTGTGTCCTGTTTGCTTCCAGCTCACCAAATATTAGTTCATAATATTGATATTATATATACTATTATTATAATACTCCTATTCTCGTTGGACTAGAGGAGCAAACCGCTGTGAGCTAGTTACGACCTCCTTTATGCATAGACTAAAACTAACAGACTTTATTTAATAGATTTATGTTTTTATGTCTATACATACATTAAAGATGTTAATATGAATCGCCGCGAACAACGTTTTCCCGTAGTTTTTGGCCTATCAGGGTTTCCGTACCGACCCATTTTTGGTCAGTTTTATTTCTACTTATTTTTATTTAACGTCTTAATTTTTTTTTTAAATAAATAATAAAGTCCGTTTTTTAGCGCGTGCTCATCAGACCAGCTGAGTATTTGCCCGTAACCCGTATGTACGCTCGTGTAGCCGCCAGTTCTCAGGATTCAACTATCTGATTATTTATTTATTTTTATTCTTTATTTATTTATTTCATAAATATTGAATCGCCAACACGCTGCGCAGACCAACTAAAAGTAATCTAAGCTCAAATAAATAATTTCATATCCATAATTATGAAAGTAAATCGTTTTTAAACCCATCTAAAGTTCAGGAGAGCTTTAGTTCTTCTATATTAAAGGATTTACAATGAAATAACAACACCAGGCGAACTTATTAATCACACTGGAGCTGAAGGTTATGAGTTAGAAGAAATTATTATACCAGCGCAGTTATAACTTTTGAGTCTAGTTAAATCGCCAGTGTTTCCTTTAAACGCCATAGAAATCAGATGTAAAGGCCTCAATCAGCCTTGACGTAATCAGAAGGTCTTAAGGATGACGGAGTTTAAAAAGAGACAAACTTACGCGCTTAATTTTTGTCCACCTTTAAAAAAAGATCTGAAACAAGAAAAGAGAAAAAAAGGTCTCTAGGCAAAAAATAATCATAAATAAATAAATAAAAAATAAATACATAAACCAACAGAACGATCTTGTGCGAATGCGTATTGTTTATTGAATGTAGTATAAAAATAAAATAAAAAATAACCTACCTATAAAAACTATGAGACACAAAAGTAACGAAATTGATATATATATATATATATATATATATATATATATATATATATATATATATATATATATATATATATATATATATATTATATATACTGAGCTAAATTACACTTAGAGGGTTGAGCCTGGACTGACCACTTAGAAGCGATTTGCCAGCACGAGCGATTTTGGCTACACGCGCGCACACAAACGGCAGTTAATGTATTGATAATATCTGGGGACTGATTGAAAGCCTACAACGAGTTCATGTCCACCTGAAGCTATAAATCAGAAACCGAGCTGTAGGCTGTGAGCTGCGCGTAAGAACGAAAACGAGCAGATCTGTGAGGAGTTAAAGAGACACAGGGCTGTTAATAACGCTGTAATGAACACTGCGCGTCCCCGAGACTGTGGAGACCCGTCCGCGCTCAGACCAGCTCAGACCAGCTCGGCCCGCGGCTTCAGACTTTATTATTAATATCGATCTGATGTGAAATAAATGCAGGTTCCTTAAAAAAGAGGGTTTGTGGGAAACAGGCTCACAGAGAACGCGGAGTGATTTAGGTTTGCTGCACGCTTGCAATCTAATCCGGTCGGAGCTGAAGGGAGCATATATAAGAGAAGGGAGTTATAGATGTTATAAGCATAATTAATATAATATAATACTAAATTACAGCAAACGTGCAGGACCGATCAACACGCGGCTGTCACCGGTGAGCGTTAGAGTGGCGCGCCCTCTACTGGTGCTGCAAGGCACTGCAGCACAGAGCTGCACAGTTCTAAACCACTAGACAATTCAAAGGTGGCATAGAACTGAAAACTGACTTCACATTGTTAGATAAGCAGATAAATAAGGAAAAGTTTAGTGCATAGACCTGAAGACTGACTTCACATTGTTAGATAAGCAGATAAATAAGGAAAAGTTTAGTGCATAGAACTGAAAACTGACTTCACATTGTTAGATAAGCAGATAAATAAGGAAAAGTTTAGTGCATAGAGCTGGAAACTGACTTCACATTGTTAGATAAGCAGATAAATAAGTAAAAGTTCAGTGCATATAACTGCACATACCAGGAAGCTCAAACACTGTTCTTCAAATACAAATCCTGCTTTTACAGAAGAGGAGACGATAAAACAGGCCAACCTTACATAACAGATTTGTTAATATTTACACCCTGAAAATGAAGCAACAGCAACAAAATTGATGGACTATGTGTAGAAATGTACTGTTAAAGGCAGTGTAGGTGATGTAACCACTTTTCTTACCCTCTCCATGGTTGAAGTTCATCTTTAAATGAGACTTTAGTTGCTTCCCAGGTTCTTAATCGACCGTTCCACCTTAAATGCTGCAGCTTGTACAGGGAAATGTAACCATGGCAACATTTAAAACGGAACAGAAAATTCAGCTCCCACATCTTTAACATTTCTCCAACACTCGGAGCAGCTTCAGCTCACACTGAAGAGACTGAAGAGACGAGCAGCTCCACCCCAACAGTGACTGTAAGTAGCAGCCATGCTGTGTGAGTGGATCACTGTGTGCTGGTTGAAGCAGATCATCTTAAACTGAAAGTTTCACAGAGACACCTTTAATCTACTTTGTGTTTGATGTCCAGATGAAAGCGAGTAGCTGGTATAGGTAACGTTAGATATGGGCAAGCTCCAAGTAACTAATATAGTAGTAGGGCTGTGTATTGGCAAGAACCTGGCGATACAATACATATTGTGATACAGTGGTCACGATTCAATATATTAAGATATATTGCGATACTGCAAGCGACGTGATATACAGCGATTTTTCAAACCTTACTATTAAAACACACCACTATATAAAGAGGTTTATTAATGCATACAATAGCACTGCACCCTTGTGCTGCTTGATAATGTTGGAGTGGAGCTTAAAGTGGTTTAAAACACTACCATCTATTGGTCAGATGTTTAAACACAACACACAATGATTCACTGTCTGCCAGGAATCTGTGTATTGATACTGTGTTTTTGAGAATTGATACAGTATCACCAAACATAATATCCCGATATTCAATATTTTGATATTTCCTTACACCCCTATGAGGGCAGAGCTTTATTACGGGGTTGTTGCTTCTGTGTGATCATGCCACATCTTGCTGTAAACCAGCCAATCAGAGCAGAGCTTATCTAAATATTAATGAGCCTATTAATGATCTAGGCATTTTTCACCCCACATACATTCTAAGTGGACACGCTTTTAAATGCTGAATAAACAGCTCAGACAGTAATAACAGACCATTATTTCTTTAACAGTAAAAACCTGTAAATGCACTTGCGTGTCATTATGATCCTTAATAGCATGTGGCGATGTGGAGCAAAAACAGAGTCAGCAGAGTGAGCAAAGCATCCTTTTATTGAGCGATGCTGATGGTATAGCGCCTCAAAAAATGATCACCGCACATACACATGAGAAAACTGTACGCATTCGTGACGTGAATAACAACAACAATGACAAATAGACTGACCGAAGCTGTTCAGACCTCGTTATGACTGGATTCTCTTAAAGGGTTCGATGTTCGCTCCCCCCCGCCCACTCTACGAGTCTTCTCTCTTTAAATGTTGATCTTGTAACATCAAACGGGTTGAGACAAATTAGAACTGAGCATTTCCAGGAAAGATTCTCGCACGTTTGAAAACTCATGGAAGAAAATGTCTTCTGCCTCTAAATGTGATGGATGAATATCAAATTCATCACGAAGCATGAGGCATCGTTACAGGAGTGAAAGTCCACGAGGTCGTCTGCAGCAGGCTTAAAAAGTTCCAAAAAGCGGTTAACATGGCTTACAGTCTCATTTAGTTTGTAGTCGATAAAGCAGATTCCGATACAGTAATACAGAATAAATGTCTTGATAAGTTTTCAAAAGGGTTTGATATAACCAGCGCTTCGCTGAGACACGTCGGATCAGACGTCTCGTCCCATGGCTGAGAAACAGAAGGTTCAACATCAGTCAAACACTGAGACGGGCTTGCTGGATATTAGCTGTGAAGTTGGCAAACGGTTGTACCTTTTAGTACTGCAACATTCAGTTATAAGATCACAAATAGAATATGCACGAAGATATTTACATATCACAGGAACCGCAAAACCACCTTCGTCCCATTCGCCTCTCCCTTTTTAGAAAAAAAGGTTTCGTTTAAAAAAAAGACTCAAATACAAAATTAAATAGTTCCGAGTAAAAAAGGCACACCCTCGCACAGTGTAGATATCGATGACAACACGTACAGTCAAATGTTTTTACTGTGTGAACGATATTCTTCGAGAAAAAAAATGGTGTAGCTATTTCTGTGTAATTATATAATACTAGAGGTCAGTCAGACCACACCAAGATGGAGAGAAACACTGAGAGAGCAAGACCACGAGGTTCTCTCAGTCGCCTAAACGCTCTCCAGCAGCAAAACAGTCCTAAAACAAAAAAGCCCAACATCGTTCCCACTGGAAGCACGGTCCAATTTAATCTTGCGAATGCATCAGCCCAAGAAAGGGAAGTAAAAATATATGCATACTTTTCCATAGAACGTTCTCTAATTACCAGCAACGAGAAAGCTCTACTCATTCTTCCAGGATAAAAAAGTGACAATGCTAATAATATCTCTAATTCTCTCGTCTAATATACTCTACATGTGTTATTCATCTTTTAACACACAATCCCACTACTATTGCATGACTCCCTGCGAGTCTGTGGTAAAATTGGTATATAATTTGCATAAATATTTTGGTGCATTAAGATCATGTGCAAACAACTTTTGTAGGATTTCTCTATTGGAGTTCAACTCCCCTACAGTGGACTGTGCAGGCGGCACAAAAATCAGTCCATATGAAATTCACTGGAGCACAATCGTCCATTCTAACCTCTCATCCCTCTCTAGTTCTGTTTCCAAGTGCTTAAAACAAAACAAAACAAAACAAAAACATTTAAAAGAATTCACGACGACCAGATATGTGGTCTTGAACGTAACGTCTGAACTGCGGTTAAACTAATCTATGGATATGATGGACGAATTTCAAGACGGTTTAAATCCAGCCTTGAACTCGCTTATGATGTCAATGGCAACCCCCCCACTGAAAAGCCTTCTCGGTCCTGGGCCCAGATATTCATCCACTAACAATGACGATATCTCGCAGTTAAAACTAAAATAGACTGGAATAGATTTTTAAAAAGCAGGTCTGAGGATTCCAGAAAAACGCACAATAACATCACTCAACGTCCCACTCAACAATATCTAATACAGAGGTACACCACAGTATAACGCACGAGTACATGATATTTGTCCATCCACCGCTTGGTACCATAAACCAACGCATGTATTTATTTATTTTAAAAAAAGCCAAACCAAAAAAAAGTCAAATAAAATGTAAACATACAGATCCCAGTACAACTATCAGGATCCCATAAGAAGCCTCTCTGTAGTTATGGAGGCTTCCGTGTTCTGCTTTCACCTCAAATCCTCTACTAAACCTGATCTTCAGACACACATCAGGCAGCAGTTAGGGCAGAATGGTGGTGATGAAGTCATAAAATCTCTTGGAATATTGCTCCGGATTGACCGTTGAAATCTCTGCTCCAGCCTACGACACACAGAAAGAGTAGGAAAACGTTCAACTAGGACATTCATCACTTTGTGCAATAAATCCTTGGACTTGTTCAAAATACTTCCAGTAGATGGCACTGTGGTTCTAAGGCAAATGGCTAAATGTGCTGCGTGTATATATAAAAAATGATTCCCTTCTGAAGGATGTACAGGTCCCTATAGGATTATGGTAGGTACGCTTGCTATGATATGTTACACCTTAAATACAGGACATTAAATAATTAAATAATATTTAATTAAATAACAGAATTATAAGCATTCTAATTCTAAATAGATTTGGGGCGGAGCTACAGCACAAAATAAAAAATGTCCTTCGATGCCAACATAAAATATAGGATATAAATCCAAAGACTGTTTTCTTGGATTCTTGGGTGTTTTTGTCCACTTTAAATGTGCCATAGAATTAAAAATATAGTATTTACAAGAAAATATTTACAACCCCAAAATTTACATACAACAACAAAGCAACAGCAAGAACACTGGTGACTATGTGAAGAAATCCAGCATTCCAGGCTGCGAAGGGAATGTTGGCACTTGGTTACTTGGAGCTACTTGGTTGATGTTCATCTTTCAAGAAGGGTGAAGTTCCTATTTGCCAGATTCCTAATCTAATGTTCTGTTCCACCTTAAATGCTACAGCTTGTATAGGCAACAGACTGTAACTGCAGCACCGTTTAAGGTGGAATGGAAAATTTACAAAACAAGCTGGTGAACGTCAGCTCCCACATCTTTAACCTGGACAAGTTGAATTTAAATTAATCAGTTTTTTCTGCATATTTCACTTTCACTGTTTTGTTGTTGATGTTGAGACCACAAGCAACCAGCTAATATGGGTAACGTTAGCTACTAGCAAGCTTCAGGTAACTAGAACAGCTAACTGAACAGTATGAGGACGGAGCTTATTTACATGGAGGTTTATTTTATTTTCCTGTCTTTGTCTATTACAACATTGCTTCTGAGTGATCATCGCAGTGTCTCGCTGTAAACCAGCAAATCAGAACAGTGCGTATCGTTTCATTCTGACCTCTGGGCGTGTAAAACCAACTGGACATTTTTAGTTCCAAGCAAAGTCATATACCTTCTAAGTAGATATCAGAGAACAGAGAACTGTAAGCATTGAATAACTGCACTTTATAGCAGCTTTAAATAAGGAAAAGCCACTAAAGCTTGATGCATGGTGCCATCATTAACGTACACATAAGAAATGGTGTAAAACATAATATGTCAATATGTACACGTTTGTTAGACTGTGTCTGGAGACCGTGGGAAAAAGAGTTGTGCTAACATAGCCATTGTAAGCAGTAGTAAAGAAAACACTGTTTAAAACTAAGGAAATGGTGCTCTTCAATCATTTACACTTATACCTAGTGCTGAAGAACATATGACTGGTTAATCAACATGTACTATGTAAGGTCAGGTTGTGTTTAAATTACACTTTCTTCTTAGTGGTTATGTAATCATCAACTAGCTGATTAGATTAGCTGACAGTTGTCGATCTCACTGAAGCGATGTCTCTGAAAAATAAATCCTCTAAGCTGGCCCCGACAAACATGAATTTCTGGCAACGCCACAGCTGCTACCAGTCAATCAGAGCTGATCGTTTTTTTCTTACCCCATGCTTCACCGTCTTAGCTGCATGAGCTGCTTTCTTCTTAGCATCGTAAGGTGTGAGGATGTCTATGATTGCCATGAAATAGACCTCCTTTTTGGGTGCATCTGAGAAGAAAAACATGTTTATTCATGTCACTGTGGATTAAAAGTGAAGAACTTGTTCATGAAACTACTCCACTGCACATCATCCATACTATACAGTAAGGCTACTGAACCCTGGTCCTAGTGACATACAAGTCTTTTTTTAAGGGTACCCCTGCTCTACGCTGTATGATGAGTCAGGTGTAATATTATTTGGTTGGATATTTTCAATCCTGCTAAATTCTTTTTTCCTGTGCAAACAAACTGTGTAGAAAATTAAAAACTCACTCTCATGGCTCCGGATGGCATAGACATCAACACTGGGGTTGAACTCCCCAGGGCCTAGGGGTTTGTTGCTGTCGAGTGTATTGCTGGGGCTATCGGGTGGGGTTCCTGTCACCCCTCCGTCACTCTCAGTCCCCTCTTCCTCTCCAGCATCGTTATCCTCGCTCTCTTCCTCAGGCTGCTCCTGCTCTCCCCGCTCCACATCATGAAGCCCCACCAGCAGGCTGTAGTCCATCAGCTTCAACTGGGCCAGAAACTACCCCAAGAGCCCACACATTGTACAGCTTCAGTTTTGTTAATGGAATACATTCAGCACAAAGATGAATGGGAAACAGGTTAAGTAGAGAGAGGAGCAGAAAGCAAGGCGACACATAAAAACTAGAGCAACAGGAGCATAGGAGAGAGGTGGACATTGGGAATTGGCAATTTTTTTATATATAGTATTTATGAAAATAAAATAAGGTCATTAAGTCTGAATAATTGAATAATTAGCACTTAGACTTGTACTTGCCTTATGACTTATGCCTTGTACTTCAAAAGTGGCAATCAAATCTTGAGGTAAATGTCAATCAAGAAATTGCCATATATTCATTATCATAAGATCTGTGCCAGTTCTCACACACCCTGGTCCTGAAGAACTACCTTCCTGCAGAGTTCAGTTCCAACAACCATCTGCCATACCTGCTCCAGATAATTAACATCTTCAGATGGTCTTTGATTGGCCGACCAGACACACTAGTGTAAAGCAGATTACATGCAGGTCAGAGATAAACTCTGCAGGACAGTAAACCTCCAGGAGGTGGGTTGGTGACCACTACAATTATTACTGGTAGTGTTAAAGAAATTAGAATTTCAACCAAATGTGGGACTTTAGAAGCATCAACACAGTGCCATGCTGTTTTAATTTAGGAGTTAAACTCAATTATTGAATATGCTAGACCTTCAGGGGCAAAAATGTTCTTATCACGAACCTCCACATCATTCTTCAGCTTCTCCAGGAACATTTTCTTGTTCTCCTCATCTATGCAGATCTTCTGGCCGTCATTGATGAAGTCGTTGTCTTTGTAAGTCGGCAGCTCCTTAGTCTGGTGCCCCCATTGAGAAAACAGAGAAAACTTTTATAAACACCTGAGCAAACCTCTGAAAAACATCTGAAGTTGAGTCTTTTAGATTAGGGCTTCACAGTATTGACAAAATGCTGCATAGCACAATTGTGAGACGTCTTTAAACACATAAAATGTGCTGTAGTGAATCGATAATGAGGACATGGTTAAAAACTGGCCACAGTATTTGACATTTTTTTGGATTATTAAAATACCCTCAGCAATCAAAACACCCACACAAGCTCTTCAGTACTGTAAATGCCAATACTGCAGTGATGATTAAGAAATGAGATACTGTGCAGCCCTAGTCCGTTCAGCACCTTTCTGCATCGCCAGTTAACAGCTTCAGCTTGGAAAACAGTTTAAATAGAACAGAAGCAGCAAGCACTCTTTAGGTTCAGCCAAAGCAGTGTGAGCAAGGAACTGAAGCGGTGACAGCCTACTTTCTTTGTGTGCTTCTCCTGATCTGGCTTTCCATGATGTCTTCTTAAAGACTGTATTCAGTCTACAGTACTGTGTAAAAGTCAGAGACCACCCTTTAATTTTCAGTTAAAACATATATGATAAAGTACAAGTTATCAATGTTCCAGGATCAGGAAAAAGCAGGAACTTATAGAGAACCAGCAACAACAAAACTTAATATCAGGACTTTGCTATTTAGTGTGTCCAAACTTTGTGGTAGTTTCTATTTTTTTTTCAGGAGACTCACTTCCAGTTTCTCAAAGAAATCTGCAGCCACACCCCCAACGTCTTAGAAGTTGGGTTAGTTTCTCATCATCAAGTAAACCTACACATTTTTAATGACATTGGGCTCTGGACTCTGGGGTGGTCAGTAAATTGTTCTGAGATCACCAGTAGCTTCTTCGTTTGATGTATCTCTTTTTTCTTAAATAAGGAGCTCATTGACAGCTACACATCCTTTCAGGAAGGATGGACAGAAACACCTGTGGATGTTCTCATATCTGAAGAAAGAGTGAAGCCTGATTGTTTTGTCTCTCTCAAAGATGAAAGATGAGTTTTGACGTCTACCAGGTATTGTCAGGCTCTTATTTTACTCTTTCTTATGCAAGTGGGTTTTCATATCTCATCTCTTCAATGGATAACTTGTACCTAATGCTTATTCTGACTGGAAATTAAGTAAATGGAGGTTGGTCTCTGATTTCTGGCCAGTACTGTACATGATGCAGTACATATTGCCTATTATAACATGTTAAGGACAGAGTAATTTATGATAGCTCTTTTGTTTTATCCCAGATCTCAGCAAACATATACCATAAACAAAAAGTATATTCCAAATAGACCTCTGACAGGAATATTTTATATTATTTTATTACATCACATACCGTTTGATTCAACTCTGAAACATGACAACCTTGTGATATCTGAATATTAATTGTTGCATGAAATAAAACAAGAATGAACCACTTACAATACACAAACAATATTACACCCTGATTAACCCTAATTTAAGTCAGCCTACTATAACCCAAAAACAGGATACTTACTAATTAGCTCAAACATTGTTCTCAGACCAAACAATCTCTTGCCAGACACCTGTAATGAGTTATCACTGAGCCAGGACCAGAGAAAGTGTACAGAGGTGATAAACAAGTCCCTTCCTTGGTATACATCACTTATGTTGTAAAATTGCTGATCTCAAAGCATATAAAAATCTGGAGAACATGAAAAGCTCCATATATCTCAAAAACAGATCACTTGTTATAAAAAATGCAAAAGTAACATAATAACATGGTATGAATTTTTGCAAACTGGTCATCCACCAACTCTACCCGAGAGAGGTTCTTATTATCCACCGTGAAAGCCTACTTTCAGGTCCGACATTTTTTTTGGAATTCCCTGCAGATACAGTCACTGTGGGAGAAGACATCAAATTATTTCTGGAAGAGCGAAGCTCAATGCAGACACGCTTTCAAGTCTGCAGCCCCACATAGGATCCAGAGAGCACAGTGCTTTTCCTGAGGCGAACGTGGGGGGGTGGGGGGGTTTGGCACATGCTGAGGAAAGAGCAAATGTGTGACAGCTCTTTGCTGGTGTGTCCTTACGTGTCTGATGGCGCAGTAAAAGCGCGTGGCGATCCGGATGGTTTGTAGCTTTTGGCTCATACGAGATTTGGGTGGAGCCCCATCATCAGGTGGGCGTGGCTGCTAGAAAGAGGGTGAGAGGCCTGCTGAAAGATCTCACTGTAGAAACCTTACCAGCTGCCTTAGTATTAAGGGTGTAACGATTCCAGTCCAGTATTAAAAAATGTATAACATGATAACTGGAAACTTGGCTCATTTACTGTCCATCCGTCTTGACGCATCCCATCTGCTTTTTAATTTGTTAGCTGCGGCCGATTCCACCCACTAGCTACATCTTCTCTTATCACTCAATGCTAAGTAGATGGGTGAAGGCCAACAAATGCAGCACCACTACACCATTTCTAACTCTTGCTAACACAACGTCACTGAGCAGCTCGACAAGTTTATTTGAGAACGATAACAATCATGTCAGCTAACAAACGACTGTGCTGGGTGAGAGAAAAATGAAAGCTGTCCACACAAATATCAGTTCTTACAACTTAGGGCCAATGCCTATGTGTATATAAAAAGTGAACTCTGTAGGATGCCAGCATCTGACAATCTGTCTATCATTACACCCTTAATATCAACTGATCATTTAATTTTCTTGCTTACAAAGCCTAACAAATAGTGTCCGTACAGTAGAAGCATAGACAAACAACTCATTTTTGTTATTAGATAGTAGTTACCATGTTGATAAAAGAAAGATTAGTATATGATGTGTTGAGTGTTTAATACAATATATGGTAATACAATCAATAATGTATATGACACACATTTACAAATAGAAAATAATCATATTTGCAGAAGAGCATCATACACAGCCGGAAGGATATGTACAAATAAAATCTGCATAATGAGGGCGTTTCACCATGCCAACAAAGAGTACATGCACACTGAGAACAGAGAACAGAGCAATGCATGCAAATTATTCACATGCCCTCATATATACAGTGTGCATGAAACATCACAAAGAAGCCATCAGCGCCTTGCTGGATTTCAGTGGGCTAAAAATACTCAACAATAATTGAGTCATTGAATTTGTTTTCATCCAATCTTGATGCTGAAGCCCCTCCACATTCATATATTTAAAGCACTATAAGTATTCATTATATAACTTCCTATGCTATTCATTATGTAATTTCAAATCCAGTACACTTGAACACAACAAAGGTAGCACAGAAGTAACACAACACAAAGAGCTCGCTTTACCCACAGTCCCTTATACTGTTTACAGCGTGTGTTATTAGTAAGACAATAAAACGTATGATCAAGTAGTTATCACTGGTTAGATATATTTGCAAGTTATTGTCTTAAGTAAGACGCATTCAGTAATGATTCATAGTTTTGATCATACTTTACTGTTTTTACTGGTATCAATGCACTACACTTCACATTCGCAGTCAAGCAAGAGGAGGGATAAAACAAAAGAAATCATTGTGAAATTAAAAAGGAGCACAAAAGAGCATTTTAAAAAATGAATGGAGAGAGAATCAAACAGGGTTTTTTCTTCAAGCATTAATTGATTCGGGGGGTTGAGTGCTTAACAAATGAATGGGAAGCCAATATAACCTTCCAAAAACAAACCTTCTAGGTTTTTACAGCAGTATCCAACTCACACATGCAATGTACTGAACGTGCAAGTGCATGCTTATCTGGAACATGAACTCAATAATCACATGGGCAACTGGCTGGATGAATTATCTCACATGTTTGAAACCAAGAGCATCAAATTCAGTTTAGAATTACAGACTCTTTATATATTCTTTAAAAAAAAACAAAACACTTTACCTTTTCTTTGTCACTAGCTTCTCTGGCCACCGTGGATCCCTGGAAAAGGGACAATTACGGTTATAATTTTAAGGTGTAGTATCCATGCACTGTAAAGGAGAGATGGCGAAGGAACAGCGGGGAGAGGAGAAAATCTAAAGGACTAAGATTGAGAAAGAAGTTCTTAAATCAGGCTTGGCTTGAGATGGCTTAATCAAATTGGCTTCCTATCTGCAATTTCCTGTTCCATCCTAAACGATCCAGCAGTTCCACTCTGACGCCGGGCTGTAACTACTGCAGTACTTGAGGTGAAGAACCCTTAAACAAGAAGCTTACAAAACAGACTTAGATTCAGATTTATGGAGTGTTGAAAGGCATGTAAAGGGATGAGGAGGTTGCTCTGGTTCTGCTGGACAGGTGGGGAACATTAACGTATTTCTTCTGTTTCACAGAACCAACAGGTCAGTATTATTTTGTCTGGCTTTTTAACCTAAAACTTAAGATATATGTTTAAAAACACAAACAAAAGATATCACAAATGTAATCTACAGTCCATATGCGTGAATGGCATGCATGCGAAGACGAGCTGGATTTCGTGGGGGATAGGGAATTTAGCACAATGCTGTTGTCTGGCTGCCATTAGCAGTTGGGTAAGAGGTGAGTTTTTGTGACTTTTTATGGTTTACACTAATGCTGACCTTAAACCAAATGGTTTTCAAGCGATTTTACTGTCGCAGACAAGTTTCCAGTGTCGGAATAAAATCATGAGAGTCTTGCTGGAGTTGAGTCGCCCTCGCGTAATCTCGAAGTCAGTCTTGTTCTCGTCTGAGCGTTTCGATAAAATCAACCGTGTTTTATATTATATTATGTTAAGTCTGAAGTCTTGGAAATAGTCTCGTGAACATTGTCGACAACCAATAGGAGAGCTCTGTTCACCACCAAACGGGAAGCTGCAAGCAACGTGCTTACGCGTGCCGCTTCTCTAACACGGCAGTTAGACATGGAGGGGAGTCTGGCGAGGGTTCGGAAATTGCGGTTCTCCTGGACTGTACAAAAGGAAGACAAACTGTTGGAGCTGTGGAGTGAGCTGTGGAGTAAGCAAGAGTGCCTCTTTGACGTGTCTTCCCATTTATACCACGACAGAGTGGAAAAGGAAAAAATGCGGACAGTGTTTACAATTAGCCTACCAGCAAACTGTACATTTCAGCTGAATATTGCTAGCTTCAATAATATAAATGGGAAATAATCTCAAAAGGAATCTAGTAGCAGTCTTGTAAACAGTGACTCTGAAAGTCACCCCCAGTCTTTGCAAAATCTTAGCCTGTGACTAGTCTGTGACTAAAAGTATGTGACTAGTCTTTAGATGTGAGAGGGAGTCAGACTTTAGTCTATTAAATGTCTTTTCAGAGTCTTTTAAAAGTCTTCTAGTGTCTGGTCAGCATTAGTCATACTGTGCCCTAAACCACAGTGAAAAGTCTGTTTTGAGTGTTTTGGGTGTTTTAGGTAAGTTGAGAGGAGCTTCGTGTTTATGGAAAATATCTGGGTGATAACTGACTAGTCCTTTTTCAGTGTTAGCCTGAACAGAAAGTAAAGAAGCAAAATTTGGACACCAAATGTCTTGTGTGATCGACTATGTCTTGGGTGGAAAACTGTGAATGAGATTTTAGATTGAAATATTCCTCCAAATGTAACTCTCCTAAACATTGCACGATTAATAAATGTCTGTTCGAGGTTGCACCGTTGCCACTCACCTTCAGGTCATATTTCTTGTGGACAGGCAGACGGTGGCTAAAGACGTTGCGTGTGACTGTCATATAAGTCTCATCTCCATCCACGGTTAGGCGGTACATGCCCAGAAACTGTGGGAGCAATGTGTTGCCATGGCACTCCACTATATACTGGAAACACACACACACATACACACAAATGAGCTTCCACCGCAACAGGGCTCTTCATAAGAGTGACTCAGCTTCTTCACAAGGACAGCCTTCTTCACCTCCCACTCACTTCTCCTAGCCACTTCCACTTGGGAAAATCCATGTGTTAAGGTTGACCAAATTTCTCCTTCAATAAGACTATGTTTAATTTAGTTTCTGTTCTGCTTTTGCTAAACTAGTAAAGACAGTTCCTTATAGGCAGCCACCTAGAACACAGAAGAGCTTAATTGAGCAGATCCTGAAGCTGGATCTGATTTTACCTGGTGGTATTTCTTTAGGATGTTGTGCATCTCTGCCACATCTTCGCTGGTGATTATCTTTATGACATATTTCTTGTTGTAGGAGGTGTGAAACCGAGCGCCGCTGCGGCCCTGGGCATCACTAGGGATCGGTGCGCTCCGTGTCAGCGAGTTCTGCCACAAGAGAGATGCACAAGGTTTCACATATATAACCAGATATTAAACTCATATTATGGTGGCTATGGACACAAATTCCATTAGTGGTACTTCATATATGAATATATATACATTCATAAAGCACTAACTATACATACATGTGCATCAAATCAGAAATATTACACAATGGTGTACAAGTTAATATGCACAGGGTTCATTTTCATGAAAAGTCATTGCAAAAAGAAATACACTACATACGCCTCAGCCATAGAAGAGCTTGATATGTTTAGTGCGTTAGCCTGTCAACGTTTTGGTGCACCAGCTATGCATAGCCTAGTGAACAGCAGTCTCAGTCACAGACGCGCTAGCCATATTATACTTCTGTGTTTCCCAAGGGACTGTTTATGTTGTGACTCTGTTTTCTAGATTGTCTCCTTCTATGCGTCATGTCTGTCGACAGGCCTGTGATTGGTCGTTTTGAGTGCCGGTTGAACTTCTTTCCCTTGTAGTGAAAGTCTGGAAATGCATTAAGATTCATTGTGCTCTGAAAGTGTTCATTAGACCATTTTTGCAATTGTTAAGTCACCTACAAAGATCTAGCCTATTTATAATCTACGCGAGCTGTCTGATCACATAGTCCCATGTTGGCCAAACAGCTTATTCATGTTCCTACAAGTTCATACACCTAAACCCTAATATTAAACATGACTACACCTTAGGCATGCGCTGATATAAATTTTACCATGATTTGCGATCAAGATATTATATTTAAAAATCTTTAAAGGAACATTTTAGAGTTGTTATACAGAATTCAAGTATAACATTTACCCTAAAATAATAATTAAAAATATGTAGTACTATTATTTACTATATTATTTATATAGATTTATATTATACATTATTTATTATTTATTAAAAAAAATATTTAAAGGGAGGACTAAAATAGACTTTTGCCAAGAGCTGCAAAGCTGCTCCAACATTAAAGAAAACATGGAGCGTAGTACCTTTATTGTACCACCATTAATATGAATATGACTATGCTACACATATAATTATGTAATTAGTAGCAACTGCGATGAGCATGCTTGTGTGTTTAAGATTCTATTATGTGTTAGCAAGTCAGTCAACTTTCTTTACAGAGAATACCTCAGTAGGTATTTTAACACAAAACCTAAGTTTAACTGTTACTGTCAGCCCTGTGAGCTGTGAGCTGCTTGTTAAGCAAAATTGGATGCTTAAGTAACAGTAGACATTCCTTTTACTTCATACACACATTGTTTTGGAGTACAAACATACAAGTGATACTGAGCATTTTTCCTTCACCAAGACAGGTGGCACATGATTTTTCACCTTAGTGGGTGAGAAAAAAAATCTATCAGCTCCTTTTGCCATGCTGTGGCTGCATTCATTGTCATTGTTTCCCAGCTCTACTCCGAGGAAAGTCTGTATCACATAACGAGACTGTGAGAGCATAGTGGGAGCTTGTGAAAGTAGAGCCACTCTGCAAATCTACAGAATCATACTTGTTTGACTAAAATGCCCTGAGAGTCCACAATAACATTTGCAAAGGAGACGTTTGGAATAAAATCACATTTATTCACATTTAATTACATTTAATTTTCTGCTCAGCACAGATGTACTTGATGAACCATGTGTCTGTGCTCAAAATTTTTTATTAATAAAGGTCTGAGTGGGATGAGTAAAGATTTTTGTGATGTATTTTTTACAGAAACTAGCAGGTTTAAAAGATTAATCTTTATTATTTTTTATATTGGATTTGCATCATGAGTGCAAGTTCTGCCATTTTAATTATATCCTGTATATTAGTAACAACGTAATCTTCACATTTGAAAATGGAACTCGTGATCTGCCTGTAAACTAGACCAAACAAAAGCAACCAAACATCTACGTAGAGGTGAACAATATGATATTATTTTATTGTTATTGTGATTAACTAACTGGAAGTCTGAGAGGTTATTTTGCATTCAGGCCTTGTAAAATATAAAAACACATATATTCATACTTACTGACCAAAGTATAATTCATAGAAATGAATTTAAATTACAGTCACAATATTGGAACCAGCTCTACAAATTAAGCTATTTTGTTTACTACCGATGTCAGCCTCATTGCGCCAGTCATAAATTAAAGATGAAAAATTGGACTCTAGCCGATCTACTACTTCTGTTGTAAGTGGAAAATTATGTGAATTAGCTTTTTCACTAAATCATAAATTTGATATCTTATACATAATATAAATTGCTAAATAGCAATACATTGTCAAGTGTTTACTGATTTGAAAGGTGTTCTACACACCATTAAGAGAATGTTCTGTGATCATGAACACGATTCCTTTCTACTGCTTTAGAAAAATCCAACCTGATTTCTATAACTATAACAGCTTGGCCTGGCCATCAGTAGTGAAGAAGTGTACTGGGGCATTCTGGGAAACAAGCCAAGCTAACCGCATTTGTTCCTCTCTCTGGCATTTACTCAAACACTGAGTACCACCTGCACAGCCTTAAAGATCATACTGCAATCACATCTGACAGTTTTGAGCTTACCGTATGCTGTAAACCAGATTAATCTACTTTAGTTCTCAATCTACTGTCAGCACTAAACTTTGCCTCTGGTAACATAATGAATTATTGTTGTTGATGTTATTGGCAATGTTGACGATGATTGATGGGAAAATGTATTTCCTTCAAATCTATGTAGCTGTAAATAGTAAATTAGCTTAACTTAAAAAAGGGAGATTCACACATAGGTCCTCTTGGGCTCTATTCCCAGACTCTGCACATTTTTAAACTCACAGAATTGAATTAAATAGCTCTCATGGGCAAATATGTGTGCATTTGTTATGGGATGAGAAAGCATTAGCAGATGTTAGTCAAAACGATGAGATGGAACTGTTACGAAGAAGCTTCACAGAATATGTACGGCACTGAGAAAACAGTGTACCTGATATTCCTGATCATCAATGGCAAACCTCTCCCTAAGATTCCGGAAGACAAGAGGACAGTACTCCTTAAATTTGAAATGGCTTGGCATGTTCTCTCTTTAGGGAGTGGAATCAGGGAGAGAGAGAAAGAGACAGAGAAACAAAACTAGTCAGGCCAAAGAAGTGAACACAACGCTGACAAAAATGATCCTTCAGTATGATTCGACTTTGAAGTACATGAAAATGGCTGTCGTACTTGTTGAAGAGGTGATTGTCCACTTTGATCTTGGAGTTTGCTTTGAAGTCGTCAGGCATCAGCATAACAGGGATCTGAATGTGGCTGAGTTCATTTATCTATAAATAAACAAAGAGTCAGAATGAGTTTTGAGTACAGAAAAAGTGTCACTGAGTTCCATACACAGAGTCTCAGACACAATAGTGCATGTTTTATTAATTATTTTATTAATCAGTAATTTCACAGCAACTTTTATGATACCAGGTATATATTTCATGTCAAGAGAAAATGCTGCAATGGATATCAAAGGTGACAAAAAAGAATCTGATCGAGTAACATATCTAACCTAAAATAGCACACAGTCACATTGTGTGATGTCTAGCTATTAGCTGTGTCTTTGTTTCTGTGGCAAAGTGTTGGGGTAGTTTGAGTATGACAGTTAACATTTAGAAGTTCACTTTGAAACTTGGTAGTCCTTAGAACGAGGAATACAGGTTTGTTAATGACCAAAACTATTTTTTTTATTAAAGGCTGAGCAATAATATTAGAACTACATGAGCAGATAATTAATTAGTAATAGATAGATTTGATTGTTACTTCAAACTGATACTTAAGCATGCATTTGTTGTTCTACAAAAGATCACAGGTAATGATTGTGATGCTGGGATACTATAAAAACACATTTAAATCATAATGTAATTACATTTCTGATGACTTTTGAGACCGATTCCGATCACCTTTCAGCAAGATCGGCCGATAGCCAATACCGATAGGGCAGGGCTATATGCCACGGCAGGGCTACATGTAGTTATTAATGCAGGCAAGTCATGGAACATGATGGAAGCGTGGTTGTATAGCGCTCTAAACTCAATCACTCTGGCTGTGGTTCTTTAGCTCTCTGGCTGTTGTCGCTGCTGTACTGTTTGTACCGGTCAGATCTGGTCTGGTCAGATCTGGTGTTCTGGGTTATTTGTTTTGTGCTAGCTGTGCGTGCTAGCTCTGCTGTTTGCTGGTACTCAGTGTATTCAGCTGTGTGGTGTAATCTTAAGTGTCATATCAGATTAGAAGTGTTAAATGTCTTTGTTTTGGTTCCCTTACGAGTCACGTTGATTTTACAGATGTTACAGAACGTCCAGGATGAGTTTGCGTAACATACTATCAGCACATGTGGTGAACGCCGTAACCTCTTGCGCGGCCAAAGCTTTAGTCAGTCTGTGGAAAATGAAACAGTATTTTTTTATCACCCAGTGGTTCAGATAGGAATTGCAGGGAGCTGGCCGGAGGGTTTTAAAGGGGTTCTCCTCTTCCTGGATAAGATGCTAGCTGAAAATACAGAAATTAGGCTCATTTGCCTAACGCTATCGAACGGCTCACGGGATCGGCTAAATTGGAGGAATATCGGCCGATGGCCGTTCACATATTTTGATTAAAAACGATCCTTCCATCTCTAGTTATATGTATCTTCAAATAAAAACAATGAGATGCTTAAGTAAATCTGGCATTCATGTTAGGCTAAAGCAACCCCCTAAAGACAAGCTATTCCTTTATGTCCACTGCCTCAAAAGCAAAGTGGGTAAAATTTTAGTTTGTATACTTTAGATGCAAAAGCCTAGACAGTGAGAGGAGATCAAGTGACTGCTGCCTCTTTATTTGAAATGTAACTCAAACACTTAGTAAAAGACACTAGCATCAGCGTGGGCCACACGTTTATTTGTTGCATAGTGGTAAAGGGGTTACACACTTGGTATACTACCTACTAAAGTACTATTACATATTTAACTGCATTTGTAACTATCTAGAACATTTTTTGCTTTTTTTTCTGAAATGCTAATTTGGGTAGATTTAGTCCAGATCTCTACGTTTGAACAAAATTTATGCACTGGCATCAGCAGATATCTACATGAAAAATGTCGGCACCAGCCCACACAAACCCCACATCGGTGCATGTCTTTTAATATTGATCTCAGAAAAGAAAAAGCCCTTCTGTGCCATCTCTGCAGCATTTCAACAGATCTGATTGAACTTCTCCCTATTTTACTGAGAAATCTGGCTGAGTGGACAGATGCTCAAAATGTGGTGCACTGCTGGCCCCCAGCCAAGCGACACCTTCCACCTTCAGACAGCAGCAAAACAGGGTGCAGTCAGCAGCAGTGCTATGATCTCTGGCCAACCAACACAGCGGTTTAGACCAATTACGATTCTTTGGGAAACTATTTGATGCAAATTTGGTGCAGTTTGTCATCTTCCGAATGACGAATCACACTGCATCAATGCATTCCATCAGTACTTGATTTACCAACCTATTTAAGCTTTAAAACATTGAGCAAGCCTGTTTACAGCAAGGCAAGCATGTTAACAGCCTTAAACAGCTCTGGTGCATTTCTGTTATATAAATAACCCCACAGAAAGATCCAGTACGTAGTATTTCGGCCCAGGATGTACCCAGACAGGTGGGCATATTTCCTTTGCCCTTCACTCTGGAGTCCAACCAGCTTTTATGACACTCCCTCTATCAACTAAACACACACACATTCACTCTTTCTCTCTGACGCAGAGGGCTATTTCTGTGTACCTTCCTCTGTGTCTCCATCTGCTCTTACTGCATCAGGGGGTTTTGCCCTGCATCCGTCAATGGGTGCACAACGCCCCAGTCAGTTCATACAGTGGGCATTTCAAGTTGGTATCGAAAGTGCTCAACAGAATTTAGAAGGCCAAACAATTATGATTGGTTTATTAACATTTCATTCTTTATTGCAATTTCACAATTCTGTGTTTACACTTTCCCACTGGAATGAGGAAGGGAGGGATCTGTAAATCGCCTTATACTGCTTCCTTCACCTCTTTCATAGTCTGGTGCTGCCAGTAAATGTGCTTTATATACTAGGCTAAGCAGTCAAGAGAGAAAGAAATCACAGACCACCAGAGGCAAAAGGGTTATTCATCTATAGGGGAAGGGCATACTGTAACATTTTTCTACTAAATATATGCCAGTATGTCATAGCTCAAGGGACAATCAGTAATACTAACATAGTTCCCAGCTCTACCCACCTAAACGCACCACATAATAGGTCTAAAAATATCTGCCCCAGTTTCCTAGAAACAACCAATCTTACACCACAATGAGCTCAGTCTATGATGATCAGGGTTTAACATGAAGATGAATGACCATGGAGTACTTCAGTGATCTGGCCATGTACTTAATTTCATTTTAAATTCAATTTTTTGTTCACAGTAGACATTTTTTAAACAGAAAGTGTGTGTTTACCACAAACGCAAGCCAATTGTTCCAACTGTAGGAAGTGCTGTATTGTTAGCGAGAAAATAATAGGAAACTGAAAGGACCTGTCTTAATGACTTGCTGCCAGTGCTGTCTCACATGTCGGTGCCTTAGAAGGCAGCATTCCTCACTGTGTCAGTGCTCATGTTTTCTGCTATTTTTTCCTAACTGCATCAGCGCTGACACAGAGGATTATGGGATATGTGCAGCCGTGAAGGATTCATCTACACTGCATTCATATAGCAGCCAAACAGAAAAAACTAAGCCTTCAGCGTTTTATATAAACACTAGACTCAGACATGACTGGGTGCCTTGCTGCCTCAGAATTCTGTATGAGAAGGCAGCATTTATGACATTTCAGACACAGCCAGTGCTCTGTATTGTAATCCAGAAGTGTGCATGTGGCCTTCACATATTGTCAATTACCAGTAATTGGCTGCGTCAAATTAAATCGTTTGCATCCACTTTATAATCTGACAGAAAAATCTTATCAGTAATTTGTTCAAGGCGTCGTTCTGCCTCCAGCCAATAAACACACAAATATAGGTGACGTATACATGGTGTAAATCTCATCATCATCTCATAGTTTTGTTATTTTACCAAAAAATACGCATTCGGATCATTTTTAGGATGAAGAACCTTCGCATTCTTAGTTTTGTTAAGCATGTAATTGGTTTTATTGTCACTCCAGAAGTGTTTTGTTGCCATCTGGTCTGCCAGGACCAGGACAGTGCTCTGTGTATACAAGCATACTGGGTAAAATAGTAATCTATGAGCTGAAAAACCCTTAAAAATCAATAACAGCTTTAATCTGACTCAAGAAATATAGTTTATTTAGATGATATAATACTATAGCCTCTCCTCTCAAAGAAAATATCAAAGGACATCAACATTTGCATAGGCAGAATATGCTTCATAATTTATATTAGCATTAATACCAATATAATACTATTCATACATCTGAATTCATATATAATAACACATAACGTCACTGAACAATGAAATGCCAACCGCCCTCTTGTTAAAATTTCATGATAAATGGAGCCATTAACTTGTATTTAATGTTCAATGTTCCTGTTCTGTAAAGTTACCATTCACAAAAGCAATGATAACCTTATACAACATATATTTCAAATTTACCCCGCTCACTTCGCCAACTGGAACAACCAGTGTCTTAGCAAATGTCTGCACAGGCATTAAACTAAATTGTACTCACAATTTTGGGACCTAACCGGGTCATAATAGTACTGCAGAGTCTGCCTGCAGGCGCATGGTTTTAAAATGCTTTGCTATATTACTAAGCTTCAGCTGTCATGCTGGAGTAAACTGCTATACTACATATCCTCCATATTTTATTACATATAAATATCTTCCATATCCTTTTATTTTACCAGTGCTTTTTGTGTAACTGCTTTTTGTGTACCTGGCAGGGAACAGCATCCACCCACTTTTGATAACTGTTAGCCTGTGTTAAATTCACACTACTGCTGCTAATGCACACTTCGGGTGAGCTTCACAACCAAGACAAAAGATTAGAAAATAGATTAGATGTAGATAGAGACAATAACGTCTACCAGTGAGAGAGAATTAGGCAGAGAGGAAGAGAGAGAGCGAGATAGAATGAACATACAAAAAGAAAATGAACGTGCAAAACAGTATATTGTTTCAAATAAACACATCTACTACATAAAACACATTTAGAAAAGAGTCTAATTCCAATCTGATGTTGTACACATAAAAAAACAGCCCTTTTCCTTTCATCAGGCCCTTAAGGCTCAGGTAGCAGACGTCTTAATAGCAGATATTTGGGGCATAAAAAACTTTAATCACACGACATGAGATGTTTCATTTTCTGTTTCCATGCTAAATAATCAGACTGTTTATACAAAATATATTCACAAAATATTTGTGAATCGTGGCATCAAAAGGAATGAATATGCACCTAATAAACTCATATCCCTTCATTTAGTTTGATGTTTGGAAACACATTTGTGTGTCCACGTATCATAACAATAGGTTACATTGCATTGCATCTTTTTAAATTTAATCTTTTTGTGGTAATTAAATGAAACACAAAGCATGTTTTATAAAGTGAATAACACCTATGGCTAAATGGGTTATGAATAACACTTGATTATTTAACTAATTATTAATCTTTAGTTAGCAAAAGTGTACACAGCCATGCAGAGATAAAATGCCAAAGACGCCTGTAGAATTGCCATTAACCTGGAGTATTGTTTATTAAGATAATTAGAATTTTGGCCACTACTGTCCGCTAATTACAAATAAATTACCCTACCACTACTGCAATTAATAATAAAGAATATATCAAAGAGTTTAATTAAAATGCTGTTTAAGTTATAACCTTGATAGACACATCATCATCACCACAACAACAAGAGTAGCATACTGCCTACAAATGAGGAATGCTCTACAGCACGATGACTTTAAGAGAGATGGTGACCTCACATGCCTTAAGGCAAAACAGCCTCTGGTCTCGTAGTTATTGTGGCAAGATGAAGAACGAGACTTATGTGGCAGGGAAATTGGGCAAAAAGCATAAAACAAGAATCATTTGCATAAATAATGCAAGGTGGCCAAAATGGTGGCAGAATTTATGCGCCTTGAAGGAAGCCTCTGGTCTCCCAGGTAGTGCAGTAACGAAGAAAAAGATGTATGCGTCTTGGAAAATGCGCACGAAGCAGGCAAGGTGCACTTCTATGAATGCAAAAGAAAAAATTGAACACATAACCAATATTTTCACTCTCAGTAATGTATAAGACTGAAAAAATGCAATAAGTAATCTAGGTAGAAAACAAAAGGACTGACTCTGCACCTTTTATAATCTCTATGCGCCATTTATCCTATTAAAACAAGCATAACAGCCTATCTGTGATTATCTCAGTGGGCGGTAAGCTGCCTACAATCCAACTCCACTTTACAAAATGCGCTAATAATGCGGTCGGTGCACAGACGGGTAAAACATTACTATCACAAGTGCGCAGGGACGTAACCTTTTTGCCGTATAATGGGAAGGGTTCCATGTAATTACAATCAGAAATGCTCGTTATGTGGTGTGGTGGCTCTGATCTCCCTGCTGGTAACGCACATAATCAACATAATTTAATTTGAATACAACTACAGAGATTCTCTTCACACGAAGACTCGTTCCAAGATCATTGTTCATTAATGGAACAAACACATCCTGAAATTAGTTATTTGGGCACTCTCACACATTTCACAGCCTAGAATTCAATTATTTGTATTTCAATATAAATTCACCCAGTACATAAAGTTATTATGGCTTAAAATCTAGCAAAATAATTGGAGAAAAAAGTTGAATGCGCCTTGTACTTAAGATTACTTTGATTATGACTCTTCTTAACAGCATTGCCATTTGATGACATCAAATTCTGCAGAAGAACAAGCATCCATGGGAACTAACAGTGTAATACGAACCAGCTACTGTGTCTCTGGGATGTGATTTAGTCTCTTGACTTTGGATTAAGCATTTCTCATTCCTGCCAGCAGGGAAAGTCCTGCCACGTGTGGACCAGGACTTCTTCATCCGTTTCCATTTGGGTTACACTTCAGACACCCTTATGCAATCAGGGCACTGAAAAGAGTCCTCTGCGTCAAACTAAGAATGAGATGAAAGCCAGGCAGAGAGAAGGAGGAGGGAGTGGGGTAAAGAGGAATAAAAGAAGACGAGAGAGGGGGGAGGATGGGCCAGGAGGAAAAGATTGACAAAGCTGTACAGCGTGGATAGAAGACAAGCACAAAATAAGGCAGAAGAAGAGAAGCTAAGGATAGTTCTATACTGAGAGCAGTTTAGGAGAAAGAATAGTATGGGTGTTGATCAAGAGGGAAGCAAATCTAATGACCTAATTAATACCCACACCAGAGGCAAGCAGCAAAGCATTAATCAGGTCAAAACATTGCAGTGATCAAGCTGTGCAAAATAAGAGTGCAGTCACAACAAAACCCCAGCCAAAAAAGATTATGCAACCATTGCTTCTTGCTGTAAGACAACTACAAGATATCTGATTTAAAAACATACATTTAATAAAATGTCAAAGAAACCTGACTGCCTACTAAAAAGCAAGGTAGAGAGGCTGAGAGAGGTGGCAGACTGTAAGCAGTCGCTACAGCTCCAGTCTCCAGGGCTGAGAAGAGGATGAGTCAGCCAGTTCTCCTGGTTAGCACTCCACCGCTCCTTTCAGATATCTGGCTGTGAGAGGGCCTCAAAGCCCACTCAAGAGAGAAGCTCTAGGAGACGAGAGCTGGCACTCTGAGTGAGAAATCAAGCCTGCTTTTCAAAAACAATAATTTCCCTCAGACTAGGACGTCGGCTAAAAGGGAACGCTTGTGAAGTGGAGCTCGGCAATGGATGCTGTGGAGCTTTTTCGTGTTAGTAAACAAACAAAGCGCCCGCATACGCCTACTTGAGTAATGCCCACCGACCTTAAGTCTCAGATAGATGGAAAAATACCCAAGAGCAATTTATATCACTTATTTTACTTAGACTGCACAGCAAAGTGCTTGATGGACCTAACTTGGACAGTTTCTGAGGAGAGCAAAGAAGGCCTTTTAAACCACCGGACAAACGAGTGCTGTTGTTCAATGGTCAGTGGGGTTTTGTAATATATGTAAGAAGTGTCCACTTGAAAGCAGCATGGAAAAAAACTGATCAAACCTCACTCTGGTTAAGGCACTGCACAAGACTGCACAAGAAGAACGCTGACCCAACCTTGAAACGCTCAGATCAGTGCGACAGGCAGACCACAATTTCATTTGGACATGCTAGGCTAAACTCACAAATAGCCTATTATTCAGTGCTATTTTTATCCATTACTGCCAGTCAGCGTGGCCCTTTTCCATCGAAGGCTTTGTATTTACTGTTACCTAAAATTAGATCATACTTTTTGAAATATATGTCACACACACAACGACATCAACGTAGAAGTACAGTGAGTGATAAAGACAACAAGCCTGCAGTCTCAGTTTCTTTCTTCTGAAATGAAAAGACCGAAGTCGTTATGAGGAAAATTATGGAATTCATAGCACTGGATGACCAACCTTTTTCTGTAGTCAAGGTCAGAGACTTCACAAACCTAAGCCTAAATTACACGATATCAAGCAAGTGTTACTTCTTGGATGGTGCATTACCAGAATCGGGTCGTGCCACACACACAGCTAACAAGCTGATTCCAAAACAACAACTAAATGTACAACTAACATTTGGACATCTGACTTGTTTGATGTCAGTTTTGTGTATGCTGCCAAATATAGTTCTTGGAAAGAACGAAAATTAAAAATGCACATATTTTAGCCCAACATCACCTAATGATTCTGCTCGTCCGGAGTACTACAAATATGTAAGCAAATACTGATTTAATGTACTGGTTAAGTCAGACATGTCATTGTCATAATGTTTTATTAAGAATATCTACCAATTCTGATATTATTCCAAAACCACTGTACATCAATAATTCACCAAAAGTCTAAAATGAGCCAACACATCAGTCAATAAGTATGCAATAAGAGCTGTAGCCCAGTGTGCACTACTAATATTTAATTAACTTCCCATTAAAAAGGCTTTCATTTTAAAGGAATAAGCCAGTTCGATAGGGCTGAATTTGAATAACATTATGAAACAGTTTATTTATGGACCTATTTGGACGGATGAAAGCATTTCATTCCAACTTAACACTCACAATTACAGATTCATGCACCAATACTGTTTGTTTGCAACACATAGGACACCACAATATTGCATGTTTTTGGGGATTACTAGACTGCATAACCATTTGGTCCATTGAAATTTGAATATATTTATTTTAATAGGTTTCTAGTGTCATTTGCACATTGCAGGTTCACTAATATCCTATACCTCAAAAAGCTACTGGCTGCAGTGACTGACTTTCAGGTTTTTTTTTATATGTGATGTCAAAATGCATCAAATATTTTTGAAAATTATAAGGACTTTTTTTTGTTTGCACTTTTCTACACACACCTGTACTGAAAGCCTTTACATTCACTACTTAATTTCCTCTCTCATAGTCATTAGCTTACCGCACAGTAATTTGTCTGGGCCCATGTCCAAGTCAGGGATATTTTATATTCAAGAATTATGACAGGTCATATATCTCCTAAAATCATTAAAGGGGCTCAGACAGAAAAAAATGTCAGGCAGTATGTGATTTTTATAAGACTACTGCACCATTTTAGGCTTTTCTGCTCCAAGCACATTTAACTGTTCATATGATATGAAAAATTCAATTAAAACACTCTACAAGGCTTTTTTTCAAACCATTGGAAGAACAAACAAGACTACAGAACTAAATGCACCAGTGTCCCTTTTTTAGGATCCAGCTTAAAGCTTTTACGGCAAAACTTCACTTCAATATCATGACATTTTGCAAATACTATCACAGATAGCCTGCCATTAAAAGTTAATACGTTAATATTAATGAACTTAATGAGATTCCTATTGAAAACTTCTAGTGCTGAATAATATATACCCTTCAGCATGTTTATCTCAATGTGTGCTAGACCTAATTAAGCCATCTGGGGGGAATTCACACTGCATATTGCAATATATCACAAAAAATCTATCCTATTTAAATCTGCACAAATCACAACTCTGTAAATCTGCAAAACCTCTGCACAAGTCACAAGCTAATCTAGTTAATTCATAATAATGTCTTACTACCAAAGAGCTTTTCATCTAGGGATCAGCACCAAGGCCCAGGAGTCCTAAGGGTCCAATTATAAGCTTTTCAAGCACCTGGAAAATGGTCACGTATTGCAAAAGACCCGGGCTTTTCCATTATAAGGGGCAATTTCATAAAATTCCATTATAGCACGTAGCTTGGGAGGCCTGCTGCATTTTCGGACAGGATGTTCTCTAACACAGCTCTTGAAGGTTTGTCTGTACCCAGGTATCAATCATACAGGGCAGTTACCTGTAATAGTAAAACTGGACCAAATGACAGCTTCATTTGAAAAGCCTTATTTGCACATAGATACTCTGACAGTAAGAGGATAGGGACCGACTGTTGGCCTGCTGAACGCAATGCTGGTGGTCCACATGTGCTTTGCTAATCATTTTCCAGGCGGCCCACTGATGGTGAAGTGTGTAAGGACGAATGAAGATAACGTATTACACATTTTATTTACACATATCATTACTGTTTGTAAACCTACGACTTTGATCAACCCATTTCAAGAAAGTGTAAAGCAAGGTTTTCATTAAGAATTAAGGATTTCTCATTATTCTCCATTAAGAATTTTTTTAATCTGACTATTCAGCTTTTGGGCAAAATGATCTCTCTTCAAATTGAGTCAAACAGAGCCTTGTTATAACACTGTTCTGAATATTTTAAATATAAAACATGTGGGTCTTTATAGAGGCGATGATCTTTTAAATATGTGTGCAAAAATCAAGAAAACACCCTTACACCCCAAAGGGCGTGCACCAACATCACCAACAGAGTCATCAATTTTCGAACTGTGGACCCAGCATCATGAATCGTGGCTTGAGTGCACTGTTACACCCCCATTGCTTTCAGCGTCAGCAACATAAATCATTCACCTAAATCATTTTATATCAGACCTAGTCATTACCTATTTTTCCTCTCACACAGGTGTAATATTTGTCTTGCTTTATTTTTTTAAATAAAAGTCTGGAAAAAAATCTGAGGAGATTAGCGAACGTAGTTGAACCTTCATATCACTGGTGTCCAAAAAAAATGTATGTCCATTTTTTAGATTTTTATTTTTTTAACATTTGAACACTACAGCTGACTCTTTATATCCTACATTGACAGTATAGAACATTTATGGGCTCTCCTGTTCGGCTATTTTGGAGATGTATATTTTTTATTTGACACCAACGACAGGAGAGTAATCTGGGTGGACCATCACTGGCAACCAGGCATATATGCTTGGGTAGATGTCTCCAGCAGATAGGACAATCATCCATAGATGTTTCGTATAATATAGCACCAAATATATGAATTCACATCTATTCTCTGGCAATACTGAGCCAGGCGTGTCATAAGCTTGAACTGAAGGACTTACCGAGTGGTTCACTCCCCACATTAGCACGCTGAGCAGAGGGTCACTGGCTCGAAACAGCTTCACCTTCTGCGACACGAAATGCTTCTTCTTGGTTTTAGTTTTGCTGGCGATGGTCGAGGCGAGGCTGCTGGCGGCTGAA
The DNA here is from genome assembly GCA_021613375.1 of Megaleporinus macrocephalus. NCBI lineage: Eukaryota > Metazoa > Chordata > Actinopteri > Characiformes > Anostomidae > Megaleporinus > Megaleporinus macrocephalus. The sequence goes on from CM038723.1 coordinate 6,287,092, forward strand.
GCCATGTTCGTGCGTGAGGCGGGCGAAGAAACGCGAGAAATGAGGGAAATCCCTGATTTAGAACTGAACTAACTGGCACACCTGAAGCAGCCGCGAAGCACACGCGTCCGGCGGGATGTCAGCGAGTCGTTCCTCCCCTTCTGCCGTCGTATTCCTTCATTCATCCCTCTGAAAATGTCAGAAATGTCGACGCGGTTTCACACACAAGAAAAAATTCTTCACCGGCGCTACGGCGCTAACCTAGCTAGCTGTCATTGACGTTAGCTTGAAGGTTAACGGTTCGGCTAAGCGACGTGAGCGAACGCGACCGCTTCCACTGAGGTAAAAATAACAGCCCCACGGAACAAAAAGCAGCTCTTCATGTCTAAAAATATATCTGAATTTCACAAACGAGCCCCTCGGTTCCCCGAGAAAAGTCTTCTGGACGCAGAGGCTGAGGAAAAAAACCGTTAGCGCTCCGAACACTAGCCGTTAGGCTGTTGCTGGGAGACGCGATTTGAATTTCTTATCGGTCCGTCTCGCGCTCGCTTAAGACAGCCAACGAGGCTCCGGAGGTCTCTGCGTTAACACCGAAAGCGGGCGAGTCGGTATCGTGAAGGGAAGAGCTGGCACCTCCGCCATCCCCCCTCCTGCGCCTGGGATGCAGCAGCTGGATGAAGGCGCAGTGCATCAGTCCCCCTTAACCCCGCCGCAGCCTGCTCCGGGCTCGGATACGGCGCAGCGGCGGCTGTAGGGAGGCGCAGTGCATCACGGTGGTGTTCGATTCACCAACGGATCGTTCGGTTAGAACGATTCTTATGGGAATCGAGTCAGCGAAGCACAACTAAATGATAATAAAAATGTACTAAAAAGTTCAGTTTATGTATGTTTTAGGCCAATGTTTTATAATATGTACCTCAATCCTTTTTTTTAAATGTCTCAGGGGAAGTCCACTCAAATAATGGCGCATAATAAAATGCTTGACATGTAAACAAAGTTAGAGTGGTTTGCTGTGAATCTCTCAGTTCTAGAGAAACATTTGAGTGGTGTCCATAGGAAATATGTGCACAAATATAAACATTATATTTTCTAAAAAATGACAACAAAATGAGCCTACACTGTTTCAATGAGATTGTATATAAAAATAAAAACATACTTTTGTACACTGTGTACCACTCCACCGGTTGTGTTTTGAATTTAACCTCAACTCAAAACAAACAACAGATTCTCAGATATCAAGCTTGTAGTGAATTACTGAGAAATTATTGAGAAACTCCATCTGCTCTTCCAAAATTCTTTGATGTAAACAAAGACATTCAGAGTGATTTGTGAATCTTTCAGTTCAACAGAAACATACTGAATCAGAAGTGTTCACAGTGGTGGTGAAGGAAACCAGACGTCCACCTCCAAAAGCTCTCCCACAGAAAGCTTTCTGTCTGATTTCTGAGATGTTGTTTCATGATAGTTTACATATTTTTTTTCCAAATTATGAATATTTTATAATTAATATTCCACATAAAAGCTCAGAAGACATGCGTAGGCCATAATAGTTAAAAATGCCTATATTTGTTTTGTAGACATGGTACCCATCACCATCACTGTAGAAAGTTATTACATGAAATGGTTATAAATACACTGCGTAATGTCTGGGACATTGTTTCATATTGACATTTTTCAGTTTTATTAGTACTTTATCCTCAACAACATTCCATATGATAGCTCAGAAGACATGTGTAAGTTCACTTTCGTGATTATAATAGTTAAAAAAGCCTAGATCTGTGCTGTAGACGTGGTGACCCCTGGTTCCCATAACCCTCATTGAAAGCTTTTCCACAAATAAACCATTTCAGACCAAAACACTCTATTTACATCTCAAGCATCGAATTATTCATAAACTTTAAAAAATGTTGGAATTCCCATTTAGGCTTGCTACTTCAGTTGTGTTAACGTCCACCTAAGCTTCGTCACAGAAAGTTATTACGCAAAATGGTTATAAATACACTGTCTAATGTCTGGGACGTTGTATCATAATGACTTTTTCAGATCTATGACTATTTTAGTATCATTAAAATTTTGTATAAAAGCTTAGAAGGCACATGTACGTTAACTGGTGGTTTTGATAGTAAATAAAATGACTATTTGTCAGAAGGTATCTTCACAATGATCTCTTTCATATCAGACCACTTTGAAGGATATTGTTTAGACTAAATTATGTTAGAAATTGGGTTAAATTTGGGTGGAATTGCCCTATCAGCACCATTGTGAACTAGGTTTGTTTAGAACCAAGCATTTCACACCGAACCATTCTCAGTTACATCTTAATAATCTTTTATTATAAGAAATTATGTCATGTCAAGGAGTTGCCCTTAAACATCTGACTATAATTTCGCCCATATACATTATTGTAGTTGTTCTAGAAGCTTCTAACTGAAGATAGCGAATTTTGTTCTTTTATTTATTCGTGTTTCTTTTGCGCTAAAACCACACAAACTTCTTTCTCATCCACAAAAAAATACTGTAAGGTGAAAAATAAATCTCGAAAGTCGCTTCATGTAGAGAAAAGATCTCGCCTTTCAGTGATTCAATGATTCGATTCATTAAATCACGCCGTTACAAGCGAATCGGTTCGTGGAACTGAATCGAGCTTTCCATCACCACTGCTTTAGTCAGTTGGGTACACGCAGCGCGCTCACCGGTTAAATCTTGTGTTTCAGGATTACGATCCTGGCCCGCTACCCGTACGCGGTAGGTTGGAGCCCATTTTCTGTACTGCTGAGGTTTTCTCGACACTTGACTGTCTGAATTAAATACAGCACTTCCGATAAAAACCGTGCTTCAAGAAAAGCTCGATAATTATCGAAAGAATCAGAAAAAGCGAGCGCCTCGTGAAGAGCTCAGAAAACGATTAGCCTGCGACAGGAAACAAGTCCTTTAGGTCGCCAGCAGCTTATTAACATAAGGCTGGAGAACGTGGGCTGCAGCCTGGAGCTTATGGTTTTAACTCAATCACCGTCTCACTCTCAGAGCTGCTGAAAGCTGTGGATCTTCGAAGATTTATTGAGACTCTTGCAGAAACTGAAGAAACCTCAAGTGTTGTTAGCTTGTGGTGTCAGTTTATATTGTTCCCCAGATTTATCTTCATAGTATCTTCACATAATCCTGGCTTGTTTCCTAAAATAGATCATCACCCACTAATAATATTTAATTTTTAGGTTTTTTTAATTTAATAATTCATTATTTTAACATACTGTGGTTTCGTAGTGATTTGGTGTGAAACGCTTTGAGTCAGAATTCTTCATAATAGTGGTGAATGGAACCAGACGTCCATCTCCAAAAGCTCCCTCACAGAAAGTTACTACATGAAATAGTTATGAATACGGTACATGGTATCTGACACACTATTCTATGATAGATTTGTGGTAAAGTTTCAGATTAGTTCATCAATTAATTCATTTTATTTTAATCCATTTATGGCGGAGGAATACATGCAGGTCGTTGTAGGTCAAAATAGGCCCCAAAGAAAAGTACTTAAATACCTAAATACCATCTTTTACCATGTTAGCATTTCATAATTTTTTATATTAAAAAACCCTCAGAAGACACGTGTAGGTTCCCTGCTGGTCTTGGATAGTAAAATAAATAAATAAATAAATATATAAATAAATAAATATGTATTATTATATTATTACTTCTACAAAGTACAATTTAGTTAGCATTTACTAAGTCGGTATAATTTAAAAAATATATTATTGTATAATAAAAAAGATAAAAAGTCAATATAATTTGTTCAGCAAGACTTTTATATTCAGCTCTTACGAGAGGGATGAAATTGTGGTCATCACTGCCACCTTGTGGTTGGATCGGATCACTGCATATTTTACAGGTCTATTCTGCTTTTCTCCACAAAAAGAAAGTGGATAAATGTTTATTAGACTACAGCATAAGGGTTCACTACTGACATATATCATTTCTTTCTGTATACAGCAGCTGTCTGGACAAAAACAAAGGTTATAGCATCACTAACACTTACAGAGACTGGACATCTCAGACCAAACATCCCAGTAAATAATGTTAAATATTTCTGATGTTTGTCTTAGCAGAAGAGTTAATAATGATAAGATATCTTTAGAAAAGCTAATTTAATTATGCATTTTTCTATATCTATATATATTTATAGCACTTTACTGTCAGCAGGTATCAACTCATGAGCTGGTTTATTCATTCATGTACATAAATATCACATAAATAAGTCAGTCTGGCTTCACAGAATCCAGGCTTCAATGTTTTCAATTAACTCTCTCTCATGTTTATAGATAACAGTCACATACAGATTCAGAAACAATCAGTTTGAGATTATGTAACAGCTTGACACAATTTGAGGCAGCTGTGTGATGAAGGCATGATGCTCACTGCTATAAGTCTGCTACTGGTTATTAAGCTCAAGCACAGTAGCCTCGCTGTGGACAACTACAGAAGCGAACTTCAGACGCGGGGCATGTTTCTGCAGTTCGGCTGTGTTTGAGGTGAGGAAACGTTTGCGTACGTTTAAAAAATTAAATTAAGTTAAATTAAATTCTCCCAATGTTTCAGTAACGCTGCCAGCTTGCTCGTTAACAGTCCCGTTGTTTGTGTTCTGCAGGCTCTTCGTGCTCCGTTCCTGTGCGCTCGGCGGGGAACGGCTTGGCACGGATTCACATCAGGCTCGTCCTCATTCCCAGCGCCTTCCAAAGAGTCAGCGAACGCCCCCATAAGCCGAGCATCCACGCAACTTCCATCCACTGTTACTGAAAGCCAGGCAGCGTTGCAGCGCACTCAACCCAGGGCAGGCTCGTGTGCCTACCAGCCAGCAGCGATCCGGACCTAATGCTCGAAAATGAACCCTCACTGTGCACGCTGTGGAAAGATAGTCTACGCTACGGAGAAGGTGAACTGCCTGGACAAGGTATTTAATTGGATTCCTGCTCTGATTCCTTTCTTTGCACTAGTCTTGTAGTGTCTACATCATTCTGCCTTGGATACATGCATGTGTTTGTTTGTTTTTTGTTTGTTTATCTGCTTATTTGTTTGTTTGTTTATCTCCCAGTACTGGCACAAAGCATGCTTCCACTGCGAGGTGTGCAAAATGACCCTCAACATGAACAACTACAAGGGATACGAGAAGAAGCCCTACTGCAATTCGTACGTACAGCATCAGCACCGCTTAAAAATAGCGTTCGAGCTGATACGGGAGTCGGGGAGGGTGGGGGGGACGGGGTGGTCTCATGATTTACATGAACATGTTTCCCCAAATTGGTTGCTAAATCAAATGTAGAGCGTCCTTTCATCTCTGCGCACGCAGCACTTAAGAGCTACTGATGATACGCCAGCGTGCCGCACAGAAAGCATAATTTATGCTCCTCTGCCAGCCAGCGCAGTCCCTTTCAACTTCTCTTAAGTAGGCTGTTTTAAAGCCCTCCATAAACAGCTTTCCTCTCCCCTCAAGGCACTACCCCAAACAGACGTTTACCATCGTGGCTGATACCCCCGAGAACCTGCGACTGAGGCAGCAGAGTGAGCTGCAGAGTCAGGTAGGGTCACCACCTCACCACCACCACCCAAAATACTGGTCTCTAGAGAGAACGTTCTGTCTGTGTTAAAGGAATAATCTACTTTACTAGCTTGTCCTTATATCCCAGTCAATCCAGCCTCAGTCCATAATTTGTGTTGATATCAAATATTTTGACAGTGAAATGAAACCTGTGGCTGCAGCCCAATAGCCAGACCCTAAACAGACCCCTGGGCTAGCTCCAGTTCAAACAGAGACGGCTCATATTGACATATACTATATATGAAGTTAAGTTAGTTTTATCTAATGTAAGTTCGGTAAACCATTCTTACTTGATGTCTGGGTTAAGTAGATGTTTGTGGTGACATTGGTTGACGCTTCTCTAAAATTCAGCCAGCAAGTGATAAAAGTGGTCAACAGATAGCAACAGCCACCTCTGTTGGTCAAAACGAGCATAACGTACTGTAAATACTAGAGATCACCTTTCAGCACAATCGGCCGATAGCCGATACTGATAGAGGGCGGGGCTATACGCCACGGCAGGGCTACATGTAGTTATTAGCGCAAGCAAGTCATGAAACATGGTCTAAACTGGTTTATTACCATTTTTAACGAGCTCATATGAAACAGTATAATATTTTTTTACTAAATTAACAGTAAAAAAACAAAGTAAATCAAACAAATATCTCCAAAACTGCAATCTTTACATTTAGACCCTTAATTAAAACTAAAAACGCTAATTAAATAAATACAGTAAAAACTGCAGTCATTAAACTCAGACTCTGTTATTTTAAACTAAATCTGTAATCATTAAATGTAGAATATTGAATTGTTGTTGCTGCTGTTCTGTTTGTACTGGTCAGATCTGGTCTGTAGGTGTTCTGGGTTGTTTGTTTTGTGTTAGCTGTGTGTGCTAGCTCTGCTGTTTACTGATACTCACTGTATTCAGTTGTGTGCAGTGCTATATCAGATTAGTAGAGTTAAATATCTTTGTCTTGATTCCTCAATGAGACACACAGATTTTACTAACTAAGACGTCCTGGATGAGTCTGTCACGTACGGTAAACACTGCCAGACGGACAACAGTCAGTAGAAAATTAAAGTGTTTGTATTTCCATCTAGTGGTTCAGATAGGAATTGCAGGGAGCTGGCCAGAGGGGGTTTTCCTCTTCCTGGATGAAACGCTAGCTGGAAAAACAGAAATTAGGCTCATTTGTTTAACGCTGTCGATCAGCTCTCGGGATCGACTAAACTGGAGAAATATCGGCCGATCACCGATCACATATTTTGATTAAAAATCAGCCGATACCGATACATAGCCGATCGATCCTTCCATCTCTAGTAAATACTGTACATATTTATTTGCCCTCTGTCTGAAACACCCTGTTAGAGCTTCTCTGTCTTTAAGCCCCGCCTATTGATGAGCCCACTTTGCTCTAAGTTGGACAGCTTGTCTGTTCTGTTCTAACTGGACTGACTGAGCGGTATCCTGTTACAAGTTCCGCCCCCACACTGCTGTGGCTATTCTTACAAAGGCTGTATCAGTTTAAGCCCGAATCCGATCCTGAAAGTCCGGTAGAATTTGAATTTAGGGAACTAATAAACAGAAGATAAACAGGTTTCCGAAATTAAAACTGCTGACCAGTGAAAAGGCCAAGCGGCTAAGGTAGGAACACGTTTATTACAAAAGAGTCAGTCCTTAATTTGTATTGATATTAAAAAGAAATTTCACAGTAAAATGAAAGCAATGGCTGTGGCCAAATGGCCAGACCCTAAACAGACCCCTGGGCTAGCTCCAGTTCAGGACAGACAGAGATGGCTCATATCGACATATACTACCGCTCTAAAGTTTGGGATCACAGTGAAATGTTCTTGTTTTTAATGGAGTATCTTCTTCCTTAACACAACAATGGACTGACGGGTCTCTAAAGAAAGTTGTTTCTTTCTGGTCATTGTGAGTCGGTCAGCAAGCCATCAACTGCTGATCTTCAGATACTAAACTAACCTAGAATGTTGTTCCCTTTTATACTCACTTATTAGTAGAATGTTTTTCAGCTGTGCATCACAATTAAGTAAGAGTGTCCTAACAACCAATTAGTCCAATAACATCCTTAACTTGGATTGGTGGTCGTACCAGGAGATTTAGACAGAGGACTGAGAATTACTGATAATAGGACTATATACAAAATAAGCCTCTATACAAAAATAGACTTCAATACAAACATTTTTATTCTTTAAAAATCATCTGATACACTTACATTATTGTGAAATGGACAATATTGTTTGTGCATGAAAATTGCATAGTGTATGCCATATGTGAAATTAGCTCTGCAATTTAAATTCTCTTTCTTTTGATGTCTGGGTTAAAAAGATGTTTGTGGTGACACTGTGGACTTGGTTTTCTCTAAAACCCAGCAGCAAGTGGTAGAAGTGGCAATAACAGTCTGTAGCAACCTCAGCTGGTCGAAATGTTCGCCGTCTTCCAGGCTGCAGGGCTTTCTTAAGACTTTCCAGTATGTTTTTGAATCACAGTTGAAAACAGGGACATTTTTAGGGACAGCTCAGCCCCAGCCTGGGATAGGACACCAAAACCAGGGTGATTGGTTACCCTGTACTAATAACTCTAACTCTAATTAGAGTATTTTATTAAAGAGGACTTCTTATGCTAATTCTCAGTGTTGTATTGTATTTGTATTGTATTTGGGTTCTACTATAATAGATTTATGTGCTTCAGTTTTTACATTTCACAGTATTTTTCTTATACTATACATATTTATTCGCCATGAGTCTGAAACATCCTGTTAGAGCTCCAGTGTCTTTAAGCCCCGCCTCCCAATGAGCCCAGTGTGCTCTTAATGGCTCAGCTCGCCTGTTAGGTTCTGACTGACTGAGAAGCATCCTGATACAAGCCTCCACATCGCTTTGGCTATTCTTACAAAGACTGTATCAGTTTAAGCCCGAATCCGATCCTGAAAGTCCGGCAGAACAAGTTGGTAGATCCACCTCTGTAAACTAGACTGGAGCGGAGTGGGCAGTTTTTACTGGTTTAGCTGTCTTTATGTGTTGTGTGAGGACTCGCTAAGCTTGCCAGTGGGAAATAAGGATTGTGTTCTAAGATGATGTCACCTTGTAACAGAGAAAAGAGCTGGAATTCCAATGAAGCTTTTTAAGTATCTGAGAAAAGTGGTTTCTGTGAGAGGTTTGTAAGAGAGACTTTCTCCCTCTGGCATGTACTTTGGACCAGAAAATAATCATTAATCATTGCTGTCCAATAAAAAAAGTATTTTCAAAATTGCAACTTTACAGGAGAGAACAAAAACATACTTTACTTTCAATGTAAGTCAATGGAAGCAGAATTTTTTCCAAGCTATTTTGGAGCTTTTCTATTGGTCCATTCATCGTGAAATTTTCACACCATTGGTGTGATGTAGAAAACTCAAAATCAATAAAAATGGAGATAATGTTATTCATTGGACAGTAATGAAATATATTATAATAATACTTAAAGGGGACATAATATGAAAAACAAATTTCACATTTGGGTATCTGGAGTGTTTACCAACTCACAAACATTCCACCTTAAATAGTGCAGTGGTTATGCTGATGCCTCCGGCTGCGTGTCGAGCCTCTTGTTCTAATTTTCCCATTTAAGGTGGAAATGAAAAATTCAGATAAGGAATTGGTGAACAAGTAGACTTAAACCCTGTGTGTCTGACTGCTGCGTATCCAGCCTGGGTCGGCATATATCAGTGGTCAGTGGTCAGAATGGTCAGTACCAACTGTTATTAAAAAACAAGGTTGACTGTTTAGTGCCAACTGATGCTAGAGCTGCTGTAGTATATTAACAGAGAGGCCTTCAAGTTCTAGAAAGTTATTCAAGCAGCTGTGGGTGGAAAAAGATGTGACGATGCATAAGGTTGTTGAAACAAAGCCAAAGGAAATGTGTCTGTAATGCAAGCTAAAGGTGGTCCAATGACATATTAAGAGTGTAGGCAGTGCAGTATATTATATATATATATATATATATATATATATATATATATATATATATATATATATATATATATATATATATATATATATATAAACCAGCATGCAGCTTGACAGCCGTGTGTACTTGTTGTAGACAATGGTATAAAACAGCAATCAAAGGCAGGAGATCAAGAGAAGAGGGAAAACAATCAGAGAGAGAAAGCCTTCGCTCATCCGGGTAGCGCTTTGGTTGCCAGTGTGAGACTGGGTGTGACATTTTGAGGTCAGCATGGAGAAAAACAAGGCAGCTGTCCGCTCGGTGGTGTGCTGGCGGATCCCCCTCGATTGTCCACCTGGCATACAAGGGCGTGCTGCCAAGCTCTTGTTGTTTAGGTTCTAGCCCAGGCTTTCGGACAAACACTTCACAGAAATGCCAGAAACCACCAACCATGATGTTTGTTTGTACAATTCCTCGCTGGTTCTTCTGCTTACCTGCGTCTTTAGAGGATCTGATTCCGATTCTACTGCTCAGTCAACTTTATTTAGTCTCTTATCGTCCAGCATACATTTGGCTAACTCTGCCCTCTATCATCCAGACTACACTTGGCTGCTTCCAGAGGAAGAACTCATCAGGCCAGGCTTCCACCACTTTGGCAATGGTCAGAGTTCCTGACACCTTCCTAATAAAGAACCTGGGCCAAAATATAACCCCTAAAAGAGCAAAAAGGAAAGAAAGGAGAAGCTCTAGTCATAAAACTAATTTTTACTAGACCTGCTGAGGTTCAGTCTGGCTGCACAAGGCCGAGATACTGAGGCACGGCCTGAGCCTGAGGCTGAGCTTGTCGCAAATGTTGCACGACTAGAGTCAAAGAATCTAGATCCATAGGAATAGAGAATATGGGTCTCCTAATAACATCTTCTAGACCTGGTAGAACACCAGACTGTCCCCATCAGATACACATCCCATCAGATCAAGCTTTACTCTTGCTTCACATGGTGTTTACTGAGGGTGAACAGAAAATTAAGCCAAGGTCTAAGACGGAGCTGCAGCTGCAGGTTTCTTTGAGTCTCCTAGAAGAATGGAAACTGTAATGAGGGTATACAGCAGACTTGGGCGGACTTTGCTGTAGACGGAAGTAGGCAGCTGCCGAGGGCCCCCATGAGAAAACAAGCCAGAAAATCTGTTGATGTTAATCTTCAAATATAGACTTGTTTTTCAAATTATTTTATTTGTCATTGTTTCGGCAAACTCTTCCTTGTTTTTCACATAAGGACACAACTCCAGACTGGCATGAAGGCAATTATACAGTAATCTAAATTACGGACAGCAAGGTTTCTGGAGAGACTTTCTTGGTTTCAAGAGGGAAAATCTAACAAATTCATCAAAGTGCATCAGAGAAATGCAATTCATTAACTAACACTAAGGGTGTGTCTGAAATCATACCGAGTCAGTAGGTGCTAGATTAAAGCCAGTACGTATTGCTTGAGTGGTAGAGTAGTTAGCAGTTACCAACGTCCTGTGACACAAGATGTCAGACCACCACCGTAAACGTCCTGCTATTCATTTAAAAGCCTCATTTACTGACAGATTTAGATTTTTTTGGGACACTGAGCTGCGTTTTTGATTGAATATGTACTCAGACGATGTCCAGCTGTAGCTCGGAGATGATGAATCAGAAGGAATTTAATAATGTTCTACCTCAGGAGTAGCACTAGCTTCTGTAGTGGCAGTTCACTAACCATAGCCACGTACACACAGGCGACGATCCACTTTTCACTGTTTTTTCCTCCGCGGCTCCAGGTGAATCATGGGATAGCACAGTGTGCTCAAAAATGATTGCCGATTCAGTAGGTCATCAGAGTACCATACGCCTACTACTTGATGCCTACTGAGTATTCATACTAGCCACGCTCGCCTACTGATATCGCCTACTGAGTAGTAGGCGACTTCGTACGCACCCCAACTGTGCTTTCTGCTGTTTCTCCTGGTGCTGGGGGAAAATACATACATATATATATATACATACATTATATATATATATATATATATTCTTCTCTTAATGTAAGTCAATAGAACCAAGGGGCATTTCTATTGGTATATTAATCATGAAATCTTATATATATATATATATATATATATGTTTTAACAGGATATTGAGGGGTGGTCTCTAACTTTTGCACTGTACTGTGTATATATAGGATAAATACATATTATATATTAAACTGTCATAATAACAGTGCACATTGTTCTGATCTACATACCCAAGAACAGAAATCCAAACTGATTGATCTTCATATTAATGCCACTAAATAAAAGTACAGGAATCCAGTCTTTTACTGGGGTGGCTTTAAAGTTCCTGATTCTTCTGACCCGCAGGTGAAGTACAGGAAGGATTTTGAAGAGAGTAAGGGTCGCGGCCTCAGATTTCTTGTGGACACTCCAGAGGTGCAGAGACTGACGAAAGCCCAGGATCAGATCAGCAACGTATGGCCTGAATATGACGTCTGTAACATACATTTAAACCACTGTTGTACTGTTTTAATGAGTTGAATCCTTAAACTTCAGACTCATTATAACTGATATAACTACTATTAACAACGTAATGTAACACTTCATTGTTTGCACGACTACATGCCACCTACAAAACATATGTAGGGTTATGTCAGTTGTCGTGACAAGCTTGTGTAGGCATCATCTAGCCTTATGAACAGCACCCTACAATAAACTTTACCCAATTTAATAACTACTACGATACAGAAATGTAGGTTCTGTAGTTATGGTAATTGCAGCTCACGTGGTGTAACCTACTTCCATTCTGCAGGTTAAATATCATAAGGATTTTGAGGTACCGGGGCTGCATGGGGTCACTCAGGGCATGCGAGGGGCTTATCTGGTGCGGGCGCAGGGGAGACCCAACCATCAGACCATGGCGAGCAGCGCAGCACAACATCAGTACATCATGGAGATGGATCGTCATCGCCCAGGCGTCATCGTGGGTAAGCTCAGCTCGGCCAAAAACCAGTGAATAGAGTCAAGCTGAATAAATTTATAGCTGTTTACAAATCTAAAGACCCCCAAACCTCTGTGATAAGAGTGGTAACTCAACGTGACGCAGTTTACAATGTATGACTGTCCTCCCATCTGTTGAACGCTGTTGGAGGACCCATCACCAGCCAGCTCTCCTGTCCAACTGCTACACCCTCAGTTACAGATTTCAAACAGAGACTCTTTTCTTTGGTGTTTAGTTTATTAAACTGTAAACACTGTTTGATCAGAGGAGGATGGGTCTCTCCTTGTGAGTCTTGGTTCCTCCCAAGGTTTCTTCCTCCAGTCTGAGGGAGTTCTTCCTCACCACTGTTGCCTCTGGCTTGCTCACTGGGGGGTATATGTTGTAACTGTCTGTTTTCAAAACTCTGTAAAGCTGCTTTGAGACAACATTGTTGTAAAAAGCGCTACACAAATAAACATGACTTGACTATGTAAATGACTCGCCTTCCCATTGTCCTATTTCTGTCTGTTCCTGTGCAGCGCCTGTTCTTCCTGGGGCGTACTACCCGAGTGGACATAACCAGGGACACAGCTACATGCATCAGACCAGCATGCACTCCCTGAGGTCCATGCAGCTGCGCTCACATCCAGCAGCCATGGTGAGCTCTGCCCAACTGACCATGTTTCTCAATTCCAGATCTATAATCACCTGCATCTGTACAAGTGATATATTGTGATTTTTCAAACCCTACTATTAAAACACACACTATATGAACAGGTTTATAAATGTTTACAATAGCATTACGTCCTTGTGCTACTTGTTAATGTTGGAGTGTAGCTGAAAATGGATTACTGCCATCGAGTGGTCAGAGGTTTAAACACAACACCCAATCGATACAATATCACCAAACATAATATCCTGATATTCAATATTTCAATATTTTCTTACACCACTAGTCATGACGAGTGACATAACCCTTTCTAAAGGGCTTGTTCCAGTAGGCACAATGTTGCCAACTCCTCAGTTAGGAAAGTAGCTATTGACTGAGCACTGTGAGTGTAGTGGGTGGTGGAGTGGTGAGGGTCTGCTCTGACTGTGAGACTGAGCTCTGTGAGTGTTGGGGGTGGTGGAGGGGTGAGGGTCTACTCTGACTGTGAGACTGAGCACTGTGAATGTAGTGGGTGGTGGAGTGGTGAGGGTCTGCTCTGACTGTGAGACTGAGCTCTGTGAGTGTAGTGGGTGGTGGAGTGGTGAGGGTCTACTCTGACTGTGAGACTGAGCACTGTGAATGTAGTGGGTGGTGGAGCGGTGAGGGTCTGCTCTGACTGTGAGACTGAGCACTGTGAGTGTAGTGGGTCGTGGAGTGGTGAGGGTCTGCTCTGACTGTGAGACTGAGCACTGTGAGTGTTGGGGGTGGTGGAGTGGTGAGGGTCTGCTCTGACTGTGAGACTGAGCACTGTGAGTGAGGTGGGTGGTGGAGTGGTGAGGGTCTGCTCTGACTGTGAGACTGAGCACTGTGAGTGTAGTGGGTGGTGGAGTGGTGAGGGTCTGCTCTGACTGTGAGACTGAGCACTGTGAGTGTTGGGGGTGGTGGAGTGGTGAGGGTCTGCTCTGACTGTGAGACTGAGCACTGTGAGTGTAGTGGGTGGTGGAGTGGTGAGGGTCTGCTCTGTCTGTGAGACTGAGCACTGTGAGTGTAGTGGGTGGTGGAGTGGTGAGGGTCTGCTCTGACTGTGAGACTGAGCACTGTGAGTGTTGGGGGTGGTGGAGTGGTGAGGGTCTTCTCTGACTGTGAGACTGAGCACAGTGAGTGTAGTGGGTGGTGGAGTGGTGAGGGTCTGCTCTGACTGTGAGACTGAGCACTGTGAGTGTAGTGGGTGGTGGAGTGGTGAGGGTCTGCTCTGACTGTGAGACTGAGCACTGTGAGTGAGGTGGGTCGTGGAGTGGTGAGGGTCTGCTCTGACTGTGAGACTGAGCACTGTGAGTGTAGTGGGTGGTGGAGGGGTGAGGGTCTGCTCTGACTGTGAGACTGAGCACTGTGAGTGTAGTGGGTCGTGGAGTGGTGAGGGTCTGCTCTGACTGTGAAACTGAGCACTGTGAGTGTAGTGGGTCGTGGAGTGGTGAGGGTCTGCTCTGACTGTGAGACTGAGCACTGTGAGTGTTGGGGGTGGTGGAGTGGTGAGGGTCTGCTCTGACTGTGAGACTGAGCACTGTGAGTGTAGTGGGTTGTGGAGTGGTGAGGGTCTGCTCTGACTGTGAGACTGAGCACTGTGAGTGTAGTGGGTCGTGGAGTGGTGAGGGTCTGCTCTGACTGTAAGACTGAGCACTGTGAGTGTAGTGGGTGGTGGAGTGGTGAGGGTCTGCTCTGACTGTGAGACTGAGCACTGTGAGTGTAGTGGGTGGTGGAGTGGTGAGGGTCTGCTCTGACTGTGAGACTGAGCACTGTGAGTGTAGTGGGTGGTGGAGTGGTGAGGGTCTGCTCTGACTGTGAAACTGAGCACTGTGAGTGTTGGGGTTGTGGAGTGGTGAGGGTCTGCTCTGACTGTGAGACTGAGCACTGTGAGTGTAGTGGGTCGTGGAGTGGTGAGGGTCTGCTCTGACTGTGAGACTGAGCACTGTGAGTGTAGTGGGTGGTGGAGTGGTGAGGGTCTGCTCTGACAGTGAGACTGAGCACTGTGAGTGTAGTGGGTGGTGGAGTGGTGAGGGTCTGCTCTGACAGTGAGACTGAGCACTGTGAGTGTTGGGGGTGGTGGAGTGGTGAGGGTCTTCTCTGACTGTGAGACTGAGCACAGTGAGTGTAGTGGGTGGTGGAGTGGTGAGGGTCTGCTCTGACTGTGAGACTGAGCACTGTGAGTGTAGTGGGTGGTGGAGTGGTGAGGGTCTGCTCTGACTGTGAGACTGAGCACTGTGAGTGAGGTGGGTCGTGGAGTGGTGAGGGTCTGCTCTGACTGTGAGACTGAGCACTGTGAGTGTAGTGGGTGGTGGAGGGGTGAGGGTCTGCTCTGACTGTGAGACTGAGCACTGTGAGTGTAGTGGGTCGTGGAGTGGTGAGGGTCTGCTCTGACTGTGAAACTGAGCACTGTGAGTGTAGTGGGTCGTGGAGTGGTGAGGGTCTGCTCTGACTGTGAGACTGAGCACTGTGAGTGTAGTGGGTGGTGGAGTGGTGAGGGTCTGCTCTGACTGTGAGACTGAGCACTGTGAGTGTAGTGGGTGGTGGAGTGGTGAGGGTCTGCTCTGACTGTGAGACTGAGCACTGTGAGTGTATTGGGTCGTGGAGTGGTGAGGGTCTGCTCTGACTGTGAGACTGAGCACTGTGAGTGTAGTGGGTGGTGGAGTGGTGAGGGTCTGCTCTGACTGTGAGACTGAGCACTGTGAGTGTAGTGGGTGGTGGAGTGGTGAGGGTCTGCTCTGACTGTGAGACTGAGCACTGTGAGTGTAGTGGGTGGTGGAGTGGTGAGGGTCTGCTCTGACTGTGAGACTGAGCACTGTGAGTGTAGTGGGTGGTGGAGTGGTGAGGGTCTGCTCTGACTGTGAGACTGAGCACTGTGAGTGTTGTGGGTCGTGGAGTGGTGAGGGTCTGCTCTGACTGTGAGACTGAGCACTGTGAGTGTTGTGGGTCGTGGAGTGGTGAGGGTCTGCTCTGACTGTGAGACTGAGCACTGTGAGTGTAGTGGGTGGTGGAGTGGTGAGGGTCTGCTCTGACTGTGAGACTGAGCACTGTGAGTGAGGTGGGTCGTGGAGTGGTGAGGGTCTGCTCTGACTGTGAGACTGAGCACTGTGAGTGTAGTGGGTCGTGGAGTGGTGAGGGTCTGCTCTGACTGTGAGACTGAGCACTGTGAGTGTTGGGGGTGGTGGAGTGGTGAGGGTCTTCTCTGACTGTGAGACTGAGCACAGTGAGTGTAGTGGGTGGTGGAGTGGTGAGGGTCTGCTCTGACTGTGAGACTGAGCACTGTGAGTGTAGTGGGTGGTGGAGTGGTGAGGGTCTGCTCTGACTGTGAGACTGAGCACTGTGAGTGTTGGGGGTGGTGGAGTGGTGAGGGTCTGCTCTGACTGTGAGACTGAGCAGTGCCTCACTCTTCACCCACAGCACCCCCCCACCCATTTCCATACCATCCAATAGAAAGAAAGATGGACACATCTGAGGAACAAGGCAGAATAAAAACCATACAGATGATGGACACGCTGCACAAGACAGGACAGATAAACAATGCCCCCTCCCCCTTTTATTCTGGCATGCTATAATTATGATGTGGGTAGCTGTCAGATTCGAAGTATGTATTTATATAAGTGTGTGTGTATGTATGAAGGCAGAAAGAGAAATTAGCTCCTACTATACTGGAAACAGAGAGCAGGATTCCTCAAATTAATTTATATTATTATATATTTACTATTATATAGTATAGTGTAGTTACTAACAGGATGCATCCAGATGCCTAGTTTTGTTTGTTGACATCATCCACATCCAAATACTTTAGAGTTGATTGAAACTTCCTTTCTAATCTGCCTCCCATAGTGTTGCCTGATCTGTAAGCCCTTTAAGTCGACTAACACATGGATCGGCACGGCTACCAGACCAGTATAAATCAATGAGAGCAGATAATAAAGCTAGTTTAACTATTTGGATGCAGTAGGTGTCAATTTCATCAGCTTCGTTTACAACATAGGAACACTTTGTAGTTCTACACCTACAGACTGTAGTTCATCTGATTCTCTGTATACTTGGTTACTCTGTTCTTTAATGAATAGGACCCCCACAGGACCACCACAGAGCAGATACTATTAGGGAGGTGGATCATTCTCAGCACTGCAGTGTTACTTACATGCTGCTGGAATGTTTAAACACTGTGTCCACTCACTGTCCACTCTATTAGACACTCCTACTACTTGCTGGTCCACCTTGTAGATGTAAAGTCAGAGACAGTAGCTCATCTGCTGCTGCACAGTTTGTGTTCCTCTAGTTCTTCATCAGTGGACACAGGACGCCGCCCACAGGACACTGCTGTCTGGATAGTTTTGGTTGGTGGACGATTCTCAGTCCAGCAGTGACACTGAGGTGTCTGATCCACTCACACCAGCACATCAGTATGATAAGAATGATCCACCTCCCTAATAGTACCTGGTCCTGTGGGGGTCCTGATCATTAAAGAACAGAGTAATAAAGTATACAGAGAATCAGATGAACTACAGTCTGTAAGTGTAGCTCCTATATGGTCAGTGGAGCTGATACAGTGGACAATGTGTGTAGATTATATTATATTATATATATATATATATATATATATATATATATATATATAATTTGTCAAGTTGGGCCAAAGCATGTCATTAACACTCGTACCTCTTTCAGAGCGTCTACAGGGCTTTGTACGACTACACGGCTCAGGACTGCGACGAGGTGTCGTTCAGAGACGGCGACGTAATCCACAGCGTGCAGCCCATCGACGAAGGCTGGCTGTACGGGACGGTGCAGCGGACCGGCCGCTCTGGCATGCTGCCCGCCAACTACGTAGAGGGCATTCGCTAGCTCTCTCTCGTCCGAGCGCCCGAGTCTCACCCCTGCCGAGCCTCAAATTAAACCGCTTCACTGCAGCCGATACGGGGATCAAGTACGTGTACATAGGCAGAGGTAGGCCTCTATTTTGGTAGTACGGACTGTCAGGTCTTTGAGTCTTTCTAAGAGGTGTCTGTTGTATTTGTGCATGTAATCATATAGTTTTGTATATACACACCCTGTATTTTATACCTCCGAGAGAAGCTGAACTGTAAATACACGGGTCGGGCCTTTTACCTGGACAGACAAATGATAGCGCTTTAAATATAAGATAAGAAAACACAACAGCCTATGTTCTGTCTGGGTTCTATGATTGATTTCATTCCATGTTTATGTTTTTCTGTCCAATATTACATCACGCAAAATAAAAACATGACTTTGCTGCACGTGTTTGTTCAAATGTACACAGTATTTGTGAATTGTGTTGTACACGTTACATTAAAGAGTGTAGAAAACCTTCTTTGCCAATTTCAGCTTGTTTTAATTTATGAAGATCTCAGAGTCGTGGTGGGTTTGGCAGGGAGGCTGGTCCTGTCCGCAGGGGTCCAATGCTGCCCCTGTTATCCCCGTCCTCACATGCAGCCAGCATCAGCATCTCATTGATTGTGCTGCTATGATCGATGCCTTCGTGGGTTTGGTGCCCTCGTTGAAAATAGTGACCTCGTCTGTCGTTGCGTGAGCGTCCTCGTTTTCGGGTGGTGCCGCTCGTTCCTCATCTTCCTTTCTTCATCTTGGCAACTTTCTCCTTACGCTTCTTCACGTGCTTTGGCACCTTGTTTTTCCGTTTCTCTCTCTGAGCTTCTTTCACCAGTTTCTTTCTTTCCTGATGGGGGAAGAATACATATATTTAGTGGGGTGCTGGTTTAGTTTGTGAACTATAAGCAACCAATACTTATCAATTACATTAAGCTTGTAGCACAAGCGCCAAAGTGGAGGAACTAAACTTGGATGATCAGTTATACTCGTGTGCAAACCAAATTACATTTACTTTACATTAGTGTGGTCAATTTTCTTCTACGTGCATTTCATTCCATCCCAACATTAAAATAAACAGAAATCACGAAGAAGAGGTGCTTGACATACACTACCAGTGTATGTCTAAAACGTTAGTGTACTAAAACGTTTGTCTGGTAGTGTATCTAAAACGTTTGTCTGGTAGTGTATCTAAAACGTTAGTGTACTAAAACGTTTGTCTGGTAGTGTATCTAAAACGTTTGTCTGGTAGTGTATCTAAAACGTTTGAGCTGGTAGTGTATCTAAAACGTTTGTCTGGTAGTGTATCTAAAACGTTTGACTGGTAGTGTATCTAAAACGTTTGACTGGTAGTGTATCTAAAACGTTTGGCTGGTAGTGTATCTAAAACGTTTGACTGGTAGTGTATCTAAAACGTTTGACTGGTAGTGTACTAAAACGTTTAACTGGTAGTGTATCTAAAACGTTTGTGTACTAAAACGTTTGTCTGGTAGTGTATCTAAAACGTTTGTCTGGTAGTGTATCTAAAACGTTTGACTGGTAGTGTATCTAAAACGTTTGACTGGTAGTGTATCTAAAACGTTTGACTGGTAGTGTACTAAAACGTTTGTCTGGTAGTGTATCTAAAACGTTTGTCTGGTAGTGTATCTAAAACGTTTGTCTGGTAGTGTATCTAAAACGTTTGTCTGGTAGTGTACTAAAACGTTTGACTGGTAGTGTATCTAAAACGTTTGACTGGTAGTGTACTAAAACGTTTGTCTGGTAGTGTATCTAAAACGTTTGTCTGGTAGTGTATCTAAAACGTTTGACTGGTAGTGTATCTAAAACGTTTGGCTGGTAGTGTATCTAAAACGTTTGACTGGTAGTGTACTAAAACGTTTGTCTGGTAGTGTATCTAAAACGTTTGACTGGTAGTGTATCTAAAACGTTTGACTGGTAGTGTATCTAAAACGTTTGACTGGTAGTGTATCTAAAGCGTTTGACTGGTAGTGTATCTAAAACGTTTGACTGGTAGTGTATCTAAAACGTTTGACTGGTAGTGTACTAAAACGTTTGACTGGTAGTGTACTAAAACGTTTGACTGGTAGTGTATCTAAAACGTTTGACTGGTAGTGTACTAAAACGTTTGTCTGGTAGTGTATCTAAAACGTTTGTCTGGTAGTGTATCTAAAACGTTTGACTGGTAGTGTATCTAAAACGTTTGGCTGGTAGTGTATCTAAAACGTTTGACTGGTAGTGTACTAAAACGTTTGTCTGGTAGTGTATCTAAAACGTTTGACTGGTAGTGTATCTAAAACGTTTGACTGGTAGTGTATCTAAAACGTTTGACTGGTAGTGTATCTAAAGCGTTTGACTGGTAGTGTATCTAAAACGTTTGACTGGTAGTGTATCTAAAACGTTTGACTGGTAGTGTATCTAAAACGTTTGACTGGTAGTGTATCTAAAGCGTTTGACTGATAGTGTATCTAAAACGTTTGACTGATAGTGATCTAAAACGTTTGACTGGTAGTGTATCTAAAACGTTTGACTGGTAGTGTATCTAAAGCGTTTGACTGGTAGTGTATCTAAAACGTTTGACTGGTAGTGTACTAAAACGTTTGTCTGGTAGTGTACTAAAACGTTTGTCTGGTAGTGTATCTAAAACGTTTGACTGGTAGTGTATCTAAAGCGTTTGACTGGTAGTGTATCTAAAACGTTTGACTGGTAGTGTACTAAAACGTTTGTCTGGTAGTGTACTAAAACGTTTGTCTGGTAGTGTATCTAAAACGTTTGTCTGGTAGTGTATCTAAAACGTTTGTCTGGTAGTGTACTAAAACGTTTGACTGGTAGTGTATCTAAAACGTTTGACTGGTAGTGTACTAAAACGTTTGTCTGGTAGTGTATCTAAAACGTTTGACTGGTAGTGTACTAAAACGTTTGTCTGGTAGTGTATCTAAAACGTTTGGCTGGTAGTGTATCTAAAACGTTTGGCTGGTAGTGTACTAAAACGTTTGTCTGGTAGTGTATCTAAAACGTTTGACTGGTAGTGTATCTAAAACGTTTGACTGGTAGTGTATCTAAAACGTTTGACTGGTAGTGTATCTAAAACGTTTGACTGGTAGTGTACTAAAACGTTTGTCTGGTAGTGTATCTAAAACGTTTGGCTGGTAGTGTATCTAAAACGTTTGTCTGGTAGTGTACTAAAACGTTTGGCTGGTAGTGTATCTAAAACGTTTGGCTGGTAGTGTATCTAAAACGTTTGGCTGGTAGTGTATCTAAAACGTTTGTCTGGTAGTGTACTAAAACGTTTGTCTGGTAGTGTATCTAAAACGTTTGACTGGTAGTGTACTAAAACGTTTGTCTGGTAGTGTATCTAAAACGTTTGACTGGTAGTGTACTAAAACGTTTGTCTGGTAGTGTATCTAAAACGTTTGGCTGGTAGTGTATCTAAAACGTTTGTCTGGTAGTGTACTAAAACGTTTGTCTGGTAGTGTATCTAAAACGTTTGACTGGTAGTGTACTAAAACGTTTGACTGGTAGTGTACTAAAACGTTTGGCTGGTAGTGTACTAAAACGTTTGTCTGGTAGTGTATCTAAAACGTTCGGCTGGTAGTGTATCTAAAACGTTCGGCTGGTAGTGTATCTAAAACGTTCGGCTGGTAGTGTATCTAAAACGTTTGACTGGTAGTGTACTAAAACGTTTGACTGGTAGTGTATCTAAAGCGTTTGACTGATAGTGATCTAAAACGTTTGACTGGTAGTGTATCTAAAACGTTTGACTGATAGTGATCTAAAACGTTTGACTGATAGTGATCTAAAACGTTTGACTGGTAGTGTATCTAAAACGTTTGACTGGTAGTGTACTAAAACGTTTGAGCTGGTAGTGTATCTAAAACGTTTGACTGATAGTGATCTAAAACGTTTTACTGGTAGTGTATCTAAAACGTTTGACTGGTAGTGATCTAAAACGTTTGACTGGTAGTGTATCTAAAACGTTTGACTGGTAGTGTACTAAAACGTTTGACTGGTAGTGTATCTAAAGCGTTTGACTGATAGTGATCTAAAACGTTTGACTGGTAGTGTATCTAAAACGTTTGACTGGTAGTGTATCTAAAACGTTTGACTGGTAGTGATCTAAAATGTTTGACTGGTAGTGTATCTAAAACGTTTGACTGGTAGTGTATCTAAAGCGTTTGACTGATAGTGATCTAAAATGTTTGACTGGTAGTGTATCTAAAACGTTTGACTGGTAGTGTATCTAAAACGTTTGACTGGTAGTGTATCTAAAGCGTTTGACTGGTAGTGTATCTAAAACGTTTGACTGGTAGTGTATCTAAAACGTTTGGCTGGTAGTGTATCTAAAGCGTTTGGCTGGTAGTGTATCTAAAGCGTTTGGCTGGTAGTGTATCTAAAACTCCTTATACCTTCTTGTCCAGCGGCTGTGTCTTGTCCTGGTCACTTTCTTGTCCGTCCTCTGCTTCAGAGTCCTCCTCCTCCTCCTCCTCCTCCTCCTCCTCACCATCGTCATCACTGCTGGAGCTCCCGTCTTCAGCACAGCCCTCCAGCAAGGACGGAACCTGAGATACAGTGGAGGAGGTCAATACATGTAAATGCTATTGTCACAACAGTCGAACGAGCAGATCTACTTGATTAGATTTTATGAAAGCTGCTCCTCTCCAACTATTTATTCCTGTATAGAAGATATGATCAACACAACAGCAATAAATACCTCGCAGCAGAGGGCAGTCCAGTAAATCTAGACCTGCCTCATTTTGTTTTGTAAGGCGAGACCAATGTTCTTCAAATGAAACATCGCTGGCTGTGGGCGTCAGGGCTGGGACGACACGTCGACGTAATCGATTATGAAATTATGGTGATTAGCATAACGTGCATTGATGCGTCACAAAAATGTCCGCGTCTACTGAAAGCATGGATTTATCTGGAGCGCGAGCTGCAGCTACTAACAATCACTCACGTACATCTAACGTTGTGGGAGTGTTTCACACAGAAACACAACAGTGTGGTGCTCTGTCAGCTCTGCACAGTGGAGATGATCACAACAGTACAACTGCTATACACGAGACCTTGAAGATCAAACATCCCGTAGAGCTTCATCAACACAGCAGCAGGTAGTATAGGCTACAGAGGGTAGACTCTTAGTCTTTAACCATTTATTTATAGATCACATGTGTTTAAGATACCCTTTAATACATTAAGTCTAGAACGACCATGAGTTTTCCTCATGCTTCTGAGCCCATATATATATATATACACACAGAATCATCAATTGGTTAAAAATCCATAACAAAAGAAAAAAAAATTATTCCTGACACACACACTTTAGAGTAATCAAATCATTGGTTGTTAGATTAATCGACTAATCGAAAAAAGAATAGTTAGATTAATCGATTAGGAAATTCATCGTTAAGTGTAGCCCAGTGTGTGATAGGAGTGGACTAGTGAAGTGATACATATTTAATTGTTAATATAATTAATTGTTCTTCTATATATATATATATATATATATATATATATATATATATATATATATAAACATACACACAGTATTTATATATATATATATATATATATATATATACTGTGTGTATGTACACATATATATATATATATATACATATATATACATACACACAGTATATATATATATATATATATATATATATATATATATATATATATATATATATATATATAAACAGATATATATATATATATATAAACAGACGCACGCACATATATGCACACACACACATATATATATATATATATATATATATATATATATATATATATATATATATATATATATACACATATACATATAACATACATATACATATACACACACACACACACACACACACACACACACAATCACCCATTCGTTACAAATCCATAACAAAATAAAACATTTAATTCCTGACACACACACTAGAGTAATCTAAAAATTGGTTGTTATTATATTTAATTGTTCTCCAGTTATTTAAAAGTCTCACCGTCTGAACACCTGAGAGGTCCTTTTTCAGGCCCGTCACTGTCTGGTACAGGATCTATCACACAAGAAAGAAAGACACTCAGTATTTCATACGTTTACATTTTCTGCTCTACCAGACAGGACTCTGGCACTCACTCGGTCATTCTGGATGTTCTCAGACGACTCGACCTCCTTCTTCATCATGGTGTCCACATCCCGCTCGTAATGACTCACTTCGTTCAGTGTTCGAGGAATGTAGGCTTTCTTAAACACCTGTTTTTCACACGGTAGAAACAAAAACCAGCACTGGAATTACTGCATCTCCATCCACCGCCAATATAAACATGAACGATATGAGCATCAGGCTGTCAGCACCTCCTCATCCACTTTGTCTTGGTTGGTTCTCTCCTCTGCTGTTCTTTCAGAAGCTATCTCCATGGCCTGGAGGTAAGAAGCATTTGAAACGGGTCAGGCAGGCGGCACCAGCGATGTACACAGTCACAGAACATTCTGGATTATAATTAAAGCTGGTAAGCACGTCTAGTGAACTCAACTACACCCAGCACGGCTTGGAAATCAGTCATTATGACTGTGTGTGTGTGTGTGTGTGTGTGTGTGTGTGTGTGTGTGTTATGTATACACTACCCATAATCTCCCACCCAACACACAATATTAGGGATGGAGCCGTTAGTGGCTTTAATGATAAACTGCTGTTTAAAGCCCACAGATAATTATAGCACTGCAAATTATAGTTTTTATATTTATTATATTATATATTTTATTTATTATAGACGCACACTTATATAGTTACCGTTTAGCATCTGTACAGCGAAGCAGCAACAGCACTGTAATAACTTCATAACTGTTTCAACTGCAGGTCATTTATTTTTATAAAGAAATACAAGAGGTCCTATAAAAAGGTTTATCTGGCTTATACCTGTCATAAAATGTTCTGAACAGATAATTTTACAGTCAAAGGGATGTTTTTTCTTCTAAAAGATGGTTTTGAGTGGAAGGTGCAAATTTAAATTTAGTTGTGAAATATTTTTAGCACATGCTTAGAAATAAATTTAGTTATTCATTAATAAACAGTGTTAGTAGCAGTGTTTCCATTCACTGACTTTCTGTAAATTCTGAATTCTAAAATGTAATTCTGAAATTTATTTTTATTTTTTTTACACTGGAGGAGACGGAAAAGGTCACTGAAGCTGAAAAGTGAAATAAATAAATCTGATTTGGAGGTCAATCAATCAATCAATAAAAATAAAAAAAAATTATATATATATATATATATATATATATATATGATTTCTCATATTGTAAAGTCTCCTGATTCATTTCCACCTGATTTTACATCTGATTTTACCAGCTGTTACTGTCACACCAAACATTTTACCCACGATCCCCATATACTCCACACACACCACCAGTTATACAACACAGCGGCGATTCTCTTCAGTAGGCGGTGACTGGAAACGACTGACCCTACAAGGTCCTCTCATGGTCAAAAGTTGCTCCACATGCTGAAATGTTCTAACCTATATTTTGTTTGTGATGCCAGATGAAGGTGAAACGAGGTTAAAAGGTGGACGATAAATCCATTTTATCAATTAATTGGTATTTACAGTTAAGGATGTGTTTTTATGAAAATCAGTTTTCTCTCAGTTTTAACTTCCTCCTCAGTTTTTAACTTCCTCCACCTCCGTAGTTTAGAGCGACCTTTAACTTTAACACCAAAAGGAAAATTTAAATGCAAACAAAAAGGTAAAACTTGTTTTAAACTATTTCTTTGTCATCTGTTGTTTGATTTTTTAGTAGTAAAAAAAAAAAAATCACATTTTTTTGTGAAGAAATAAAAGTTTTTTTTTAAAGGCCATATCGCCCAGTTTCTTATCTGAATTTAGTCCATACTAAACTGCTTAAACAGCCCTCTGCTGCAAAGAAATATGTTCTGTAATGTAACCAATACGAAAAATATTATATAATAAGTTATGTTTTTATAGAAACAACAATCATAAAAACACACCCCGTGCAAAAATCCCAGTACACCCTTAAACAACACCTTAATTAGTAATAATTCTGGTCACTGATTTCCTGACTACACATGATGATGTATATAAGGGAATAAGTCTCACTCACCTTCTCTAGGTACTGGTTGATGTTGTCACCTGTGATGGAGGAATCTGTGACGAACTCAAACAGCTCTCGCACCGTCATCACAGCAACGTTATGTTTCTGGAAAAAGTCTGATAACATGATAAAGAAGACAATAAACAAATAAATGTTAATCACATTAATAATTACAGTTAATAAACAGCTATTTTACATACGACTAATTCAAAATCAAAAGAATGTTTTTAAATAATATAAAAACAGTACTATAATTAGATTCATTGTAAATATTTTGATTAATTGAGAAATCCTAAAAAGGGGAACTATAGATACTTCTAAAAGTATCTATAGTTCATTTGGCTACTGTATATAAGTTGTTCCTGTAGAAGATAACAAAAGTGCTTTATAAGAAAAGTGAGTGAAAACTTTTGAACAGTAGTATCTCTCAAGCTCTCATCTGATTCAGCTAAACGAATTTAGACTGGAATTCCCCTCGTAATGAACCACTTGTGCAAAAAGGAAGCAGAGAAGCAACAACAGCCTCAAGCAGTTTGTTACTATTATGGCTTCTTCCTCAAATTTCTAAGATCTGTATTTAGATTGAACGAACACAATCACTGGTGTGAAGAAGGTTACACTAGAGTAGCAGTAGTGGTAGTAGTGGGAGGTATTGCCAAACTTTACTATTACTACTCACTATTCACTATTACTGATAGTTTCAGTTCATTTCAATATATCTATACACTCACTGTCCACTGTATCAGCTCCACTGACCATACAGGAGCTCCACTTACAGACTGTAGTTCATCTGATTCTCTGTATACTTTATTACTCTGTTCTTTAATGATCAGGACCCCCACAGGACCACCACAGAGCAGCTACTATTAGGGAGGTGGATCATTTCCAGCACTGACGTGGTGGTGGTGTGGTGTGTGTTGTGCTGGTGTGAGTGGATCAGACACAGCAGTGCTGCTTCTGGAGTGTTTAAACACCTCCTTAGTGTCACTGCTGGACTGAGAATCGTCCACCAACCAAAACTATCCAGAGTCCTGTGTCCACTGATGAAAGACTAGAGAACGACCAGCTTTGCAGTGGACAGTGAGTGGACACTCACTTGTTTCAGTGACAGATGTCAGTGGTTTATTATTCTGGAGCTATTCGGGGGGGTGGGGGGGGTGTCCCTGGTTTTGGTACACCTACCATTGATATTGCTGCAGTCTTTACGTAGAAACTCCAGAGCATGAGGGTGATCATGTTCCACAGACTGGGAAACATCTATGATGTACGCGTCTCCATCATGATACCTGCATGCAGAAGAACAGGCAATTAAACAAGCCAGTATGAATTCTAGCCCCCGCCTCGCCCGCCCAGCAGGACACCATACATAAGAAAAGCAGCAGATGAGTCTCTGAAGCTTTGTGTGGAACATCAACGCGACTTACAGCATGTTGAACTCGCTGAGGTCAGCGTGGACCAGCCGAGCGTCCTGATACATCAGCCTCATGTTCTGGATGACCTGCAGATACAGTTCTCGAGCTTTGGATTCAGACAGCGCGGCATTCTTCAGTAAAGGGGCGGGCCTGGGATGGGAACACGTACAGCTGAGCAAACACTTTCATCAGTGGTGTACACGGGAACCTCTACGTCAGGTGTTTTGAGCAGATAGAGGTTAAATAGGATGTTTGGCTGCATACATACATGTCATCTTTTCCAATGAAGCCCATGACCAGAACATGGCTCCGGAGCATGATGGGCTCTGGGCTGGGAATGCCTGCTGTCTGAAGCCTTGGGGAAAAAAAAAAGCACACAATGAAGGCAAACTGTAGATCCAACTGCAGATCCAGGACCGGGCGATACAATATGTATCGTGATACAGCGCTCATGATTCAATATTATGATAATATCAATACTAGTGTATCAGTATCGGTATCGGCAATAGAGAGCACCGATACCATGAAGCTTGTTGACTAAATGGCTGCACGTGTTTCTGCATTGTGGCAATTTTTATTTTTTCATAGCTCTGAAACTTTTAATCTGCAGTTACTCAACCAGTAAACGGTGTTCTTTCAAGGTTATTATAACTTATTTAGGATAAAACATAAAAAAATACAACATATAAAAAGTGGAACACTATAAATATCAGGATTTATAGCCATATATCGAGCATTTAAGTCAGAGTTGGTATCAGTACTCGGTATCGGCAGATACCTGAAAAGCAAGAAAAAGTGGTATCGGTGCATCCCTAATCAATACTGTAAGCAAAGTGATATACAGCGATTTTTCAAATCCTACTATTAAAACACACCACTGTATGAACAGGTTTGTCAATGCTTACAATAGCACTGCGCCCTTGTGCTGCTTGTTAATGTTGGAGTGGAGCTGAAAATGGATTACAACACTGCCATCTAGTGGTCAGAGGTTTAAACACAACACTTCTGCCAGGAATCTGTCTATCAAACCTGTGTTTTTGAGAATCGACACACCATATATATATATATATATATATATATATATATATATATATATATATATATATATATATATATATATATATATATATATACACACACATATACACACACACACACACACCATTACTGCTGATGCTTGTCCCAGCCTGTGGCCGATATTATAACCCCCATTACAATCATCATGAACAAGGCCGTGAGATACATAAACTTCTCCACTTGGGCGGATCCTCTTGTCTTTACATAGAAGCCATAGGGGGCATGCCATCAGTTTCCAGGACGGAATAATTAAGCTACAAGACTTCATCACAGGTGAGCTGTAGCATCAAAATATATTTTTTATGGCACAGAATTGCCAACTAGACCAAAATCAAAATGACTAATTGTCTGATTTCTGATCCTGCACTGCCCAGAGGAAAAGAGCTAAACTATATAAACCAATAAGGTGGCTGTAAAATTTACCCACAAGAAAGCATTACAAGCACGGCCTCTTGAGTTGTTTACCTCGGGCTCTCTCTTTTAAGCTGTGCTGTAATAGCCAGACCTGCTGGAGTCACTACTGCACCTTATTAACACTGTCTACTGATCTCTGTGACCCACAGCAGAGCTCAGCAACTGCCCGGCCCATGTGGTGTAATGCTGAACGGCTGCCCATCCTGAGATCTGATGCTGGGTGACCCTGTTTGCCAGCATTTTGGACCAGTTTACCCTCCAGTGCCTTGTGAAAACTCACCTACATGAGCCACTGGCACCTTCAAAGGTTCCGTCTGCTACTTAATCAGTGATGTTTTCTTCTCCTGCTCTTATCAGTACTTGTTTTGCTATCAGGTCTGGACCAGAGGAAGATGGGATTTCCCTTTTTGAGTCTGGGACCTCTCAAAGTTCTTCCTCGTGTTCTGAGGGACCTTTTTCTTGCCACTGTCGCCTCTGACCTGCTCATTTGGGGGGATTGGACCCAGATTTTTCTATAAAGCTGCTTTGTGACAACATATAAATAAATAAGCTCTAACTTTAGAGGCAGCAGGTGTAGAGGAGAGTGCAGCAGGACAATGTTCAGACTTTACCAGAGCAGACCTGCTTATCTAATCTGGGTGTGGACACATTCCTTGGCTTTATATCTCTGAACGTGGCCTGAGGTGGCAAGAACCAACCTGATCAAGTTCCTCATCTCCTTCTCCGCCCACGTCCGAACCATCTTCCTCGGGTTGCCTTTACAGTAGCCGTGACGAAATCTGACGGAGGCAAAATCGGTCAAGGGTTAAGGCAAGCCAGTGGGGTCAAATGCATGTCCTGTACAGGCCAACCTGTCTCACCTGAACTCCCCACTGACGTATTTATCTCTGTCCTTGAAAAGCAGAATAGACGTCTTGTAAATCTTAATGGCTCGGCTTTCTCCTTTGGCTGTGGTCGCGTGGTAAACGTTAGCCTGAAGAACGAGAAAGAAATTTTAAAAATAAATTAATTTTACACCGACAGAGATTCAATCTCAAAACCTCCTGCCTACACGGTACAAACTCAATTAATATGCTGACTTTTATACACAAGGCGTGTAAAAGAAGCATCCAGGAAAGGCCTAGTGTGCTAGGAGATGGAGATCGACTGATATGGGTTCTTTATAGCCGATGGCCGATATGGGCTGACGATTTTTCTGGCAGATGTTTTGTTGATATCTAGTTTTCCTCGTTATTTGCTGCTAAAATGTCACACTAGTAATAACTAGAGATGGACCGATCAGCAATTTTGAGGCCGATTCCGATCGCTGATCACCTTTCAGCGTGATCGGCCGATAGCCAATA
The DNA here is from genome assembly GCA_021613375.1 of Megaleporinus macrocephalus. Taxonomy (NCBI): domain Eukaryota; kingdom Metazoa; phylum Chordata; class Actinopteri; order Characiformes; family Anostomidae; genus Megaleporinus; species Megaleporinus macrocephalus. The sequence goes on from CM038723.1 coordinate 6,317,452, forward strand.
CCGATCCATGGGCGGGGCTATATGTCACGGCAGGGCTAGTTATTAGCGCAAGCAAGTCATGAAACATGATCTTAACTGTTTATTACCATTTTTAACGAGCTCATATGAAACAGCATCATATTTTTAACTAAATTAACAGTAAATAAACAAAGTAAATCAAACTAATATCCCCAATACTGCAATCATTACATTTAGACCCTTAATTTAAAACTAAAAAAGCTAATTAAATAAATACAGTAAAAACTGCAGTCATTAAACGCAGACTCTGTTATTTTAAACTAAATCTGTAATCATTAAATGTAGATCTTGAATTGCTGCTGCTGTTCTGTTCGTCAGATCTGGTCTGTACGGTGTTCTGGGTTAGTGGTAGAGATGGAAGGATCGATCTGCTATGTATCGTATTGGACGATTTTTAATCAAAATATGTGATTGGCCGATATTTCTCCAATTTAGAGCCAATTGATGGCGTTAAACAAATGAGCCTAATTTCTGTTTTTCCAGCTAGCGTGTCTGTCTGGCAGTGTTTACCGTACGTGACAGGTTCATCCCGGATGTTTTTAAATTAGTAAAATCAGTGTGTCTTGTTGAGGAACCAAGACAAAGATATTTAACACTAATCTGATACGGCACTGCACACAACTGAATATGAGCTCGTTAAAAATGGTAATAAACAGTTTAGACCATGTTTCATGACTTGCTTGCGCTAAAATAACTACATGTAGCCCTGCCGTGGCATATAGCCCCACCCTCGATCGGTATCAGCTATCGGCCGATCGGTGATCAGAATCGGCCTTAAAACCGTTGATCGGTCCATCTTACATATATATATATATATAAATATATATATATAATGACTGAAAACTCTGAATATATGGAACGAAACTTGAGAATATAGAATGAAGGTCTGAATACATGGAATGAAACTTGAGAATATAGAATGAAAGTGAATATATGGAATGAAACTTGAGAATATAGAATGAAGGTCTGAATATATGGAATGAAACTTGAGAATATAGAATGAAAGTCTGAATATATGGAATGAAACTTGAGAATATAGAATGAAGGTCTGAATATATGGAATGAAACTTGAGAATATAGAATGAAGGTCTGAATACATGGAATGAAACTTGAGAATATAGAATGAAAGTGAATATATGGAATGAAACTTGAGAATATAGAATGAAGGTCTGAATATATGGAATGAAACTTGAGAATATAGAATGAAAGTCTGAATATATGGAATGAAACTTGAGAATATAGAATGAAGGTCTGAATATATGGAATGAAACTTGAGAATATAGAATGAAGGTCTGAATATATGGAATGAAACTTGAGAATATAGAATGAAGGTCTGAATATATGGAATGAAACTTGAGAACATAGAATGAAAGTCTGAATATATGGAATGAAATTTGAGAATATAGAGTGAAGGTCTGAATATATGGAATGAAACTTGAGAATATAGAATGAAAGTCTGAATATATGGAATGAAACTTGAGAATATAGAATGAAGGTCTGAATATATGGAATGAAACTTGAGAATATAGAATGAAAGTCTGAATATATGGAATGAAACTTGAGAATATAGAATGAAGGTCTGAATATATGGAATGAAACTTGAGAATATAGAATGAAAGTCTGAATATATGGAATGAAACTTGAGAATATAGAATGAAGGTCTGAATATATGGAATGAAACTTGAGAATATAGAATGAAGGTCTGAATATATGGAATGAAACTTGAGAATATAGAATGAAGGTCTGAATATATGGAATGAAACTTGAGAACATAGAATGAAAGTCTGAATATATGGAATGAAATTTGAGAATATAGAGTGAAGGTCTGAATATATGGAATGAAACTTGAGAATATAGAATGAAAGTCTGAATATATGGAATGAAACTTGAGAATATAGAATGAAAGTCTGAATATATGGAATGAAACTTGAGAATATAGAATGAAAGTCTGAATATATGGAATGAAACTTGAGAATATAGAATGAAACCTGACGTCATCACGGCACTTGTGCCAATTGTGTTTCTATATTCTCAAGCTTCATTCCATATATTCAGAGTTTTCAGTCATTCTATATATGTTTCACTGCACGGATGGGTTAAATGCGGAGGTCAAATTTCCACCATGTCCAAACACAAGCAGCAAACAGTTCTCCGTTCCAATACCATACTGTCCACTCGTCTAGGGGGTTTGGCTGAGGGCCTATCTGAATTCACCGAGGTCTCATAACTACCTCTTTGCCGGTACTGATGCAGCCGTTGATCTCTGAAATGACTCCTCTGCTGAGCATTTTGAAGAGGATCATCCGAGTTCTGGGGTCCAAAACCTGCAAGAGTGGACAGTCAGTACGATTCTGCTCACACTTTCCACAGCCCGAGTGTGAACCCCTCAAGACCATAAGACACACACCTGCTCCACTGTAGCTCTGTCTGACTTATCCTTGACTCGGTACCTGCAGCAGCAACAGAGGAGATTAGAAGTGTTTAATGTAATTTAATGTAATTCAAATTACAGTATATTTTTATTTGTACTGTAATCACATTACTGTACATCTGCACTCCCGGACACTCTCAACACTTTACTGGACATCTTATGTCAGCACTCATGGACACTCTCGACACTTTACTGGACATCTTATGTCAGCACTCATGGACACTCTCGACACTTTACTGGACATCTTATGTCAGCACTCATAGACACTCTCGACACTTTACTGGACATCTTATGTCAGCACTCATGGACACTATTGACACTTTACTGGACATCTTATGTCAGCACTCATGGACACTACTGACACTTTACTGGACATCTTATGTCTGCACTCATGGACACTATTGACACTTTACTGGACATCTTATGTCAGCACTCATAGACACTATTGACACTTTACTGGACATCTTATGTCAGCACTCATGGACACTACTGACACTTTACTGGACATCTTATGTCAACACTCATAGACACTATTGACACTTTACTGGACATCTTATGTCTGCACTCATGGACACTATTGACACTTTACTGGACATCTTATGTCAGCACTCATAGACACTATTGACACTTTACTGTACATCTTATGTCAGCACTCATAGACACTATTGACACTTTACTGGACATCTTATGTCAGCACTCATAGACACTACTGACACTTTACTGGACATCTTATGTCAGCACTCATAGACACTATTGACACTTTACTGGACATCTTATGTCAGCACTCATAGACACTATTGACACTTTACTGGACATCTTATGTCTGCACTCATGGACACTATTGACACTTTACTGGACATCTTATGTCAGCACTCATAGACACTATTGACACTTTACTGTACATCTTATGTCAGCACTCATAGACACTATTGACACTTTACTGTACGTCTTATGTCAGCACTCAGACACTATTGACACTTTACTGGACATCTTATGTCAGCACTCATAGACACTACTGACACTTTACTGGACATCTTATGTCAGCACTCATAGACACTATTGACACTTTACTGGACATCTTATGTCAGCACTCATAGACACTATTGACACTTTACTGGACATCTTATGTCAGCACTCATAGACACTATTGACACTTTACTGGACATCTTATGTCAGCACTCATAGACACTATTGACACTTTGCTGTATGTCCTGTACATTTGCACTCCTGGACAGTATTTAACACTACTTAACATTTACTTAAATACAATCTTTACACATTTATTTATTTTTTAATAAATATCCCAGTACTGTCATGTATCTACTGATACCTGTTTTACTCTTACACATTATCTAATTTATTACTGCACTACCTTTTTACCTACGATCAGGGTGTATAGTTTTGTTTTCATATGCTCTTGTATATATTATTTTTGACTATTGGAATTCTTTACTCTTCTTTATTTATACTGTGTTATATACTTTATTGTTTTTTGTACCTTGTAAGTATCTATCTATCTATCTATCTATCTATAATACACAGTTTACTCTCTGAGACGTGAGACAGTACTAACGTGTCTGATTCCCGTTGTCTTTGCATCACCGTCACTTTGTTGATAACAGAGTCGGCGAAGTTCAGCTTATCTGGGAAACAAGACGAAGGCTTAATCAGAAGAACGTAGACGACGGTGTGTGTATATCTACTGAAGAAACATGCCGACCTTACCCAGATTTATTTTGTGTTCAAACTTGCGCAGGGCCTTGTCGGAGGGAACACACATCTTGTCGGACTTGGAGGTCTGTCGATTAGCCTGGTGGAGGAAACAACAGCACAAATAAGTCACACGGTTATGTAATAACAGGACACAAACGATTCCCACCCAAGCTTTGCTCTTCCTTAAAATACTGCCTCTATTCTAGGGCTGCACATAACGATTCATTTCTTTTTCCGATTAGTCGATTGACCAAACGAATGATTTTTAGATTACTCTAATGTGAGTGTGTTAGAAATATTTTTTAAAATTTTGATATGGATTAGGGCTGGGGCGCAAAGATGGCCACGCCCAGTGCTTAATTTGTAAAACATGAGGTAATGGAACACTAAAGGTGGGCTGATCCAACAAGTGGGCAGTGATGGAAAGGGTCCTGGAATGCATAGACACAACAGTTCTTCAAGTATCCAACATAGTAACTTTCTATGCAATAAGATAGAGCTAGCTCTAATGACTGCTGTGAGGAGCTGCAACCATAAAATCTCTGAGACGCCACCAGAGGAAGAGTTTTTTCTAGAAGGTGGTGTCCTATAAATGATATATAAACAAACAACCAATAAAACCTTTCACGTTTCAACAACACATATACGAAGAAACAGACTGCCTCGCCTTCTAATTATTCAAATTACGCCACAACCTCACCACTGCGTCTACAGTCTCCACTCGATTTCATGTGGCATAAACACAAAACGTTACCATAACTTTAATACGCCAGACCTGCAATTATGTAACATTTGGACGCAGCCGTTATTACTGGCGTGCACTGCCTGCTGGGTAGATGAGGTCAGATGGTTTCAGGTCTAAACTGGACTGTGGTGTGAAGGAGTGAATGTTAGTTACTAACCTAGCTTAAAAAAACCATGTACATTGTGTTGTTGATGTTGTTTCAGTGAAAGGCAGTGTGAAGACTGATATTAGTCTAAACAGCTTCACAAACATAAACAAGGAGAACAGTTAGTGAAGCAGCGTGTGGACCAACACAGCTACCCAAAGACCCCCGCTCTGCTCTCCTCACTTCAGTCTGGATGAGTTTGAGTGGTTCAGTAGACCACCACTGGTGAGAGACTTGACGGAGGCTGTTGGTTTTAAGCGTAGACTAAAACACAATGCAGCCACAGTTTCCCCACACAGGAAGTCCAGAAGCTCCAGATTATGGAGAACCGCGAGAAGAACCGTGAACATGCGCTGGATTCTCTCCTGAGAACGTTTAGCATTAGCATCAGCTGCTTCTCCTCGTTTGTGGATCCTGAAGGTGAAAGTCCAGTCTTAGTAGTGAACATACTACTTCACTAATAAAGGAGTGTGAAGCTCAGAGACACTCCCGTTCAGTGTATCGAGCTGTTTACTAAGTGTGAATGTTTCCTGCTAGAAAGCGGAGCTCCTTTAACAGACACTCTCCTTCTCCGTCAACACCAACACACAGCTTCACAACAACTCCAGCACTGTGTCACTCTCTCCTCCACCCTCTCTCTTCACCATTTACACTAACGTGGTGTGTGATGTCACCACTGATGTCAGAAATGAGAGTTCTAGTTCAAACTGTAAAGACTGAACAGTAGCATGTTTAGCTAGATAGCTGTGCTCAAGCGTGACGGTCGGTTACAGCAAACATTTGACGTCACTAGTTACAACAATGGAGACCCACGTGCAGCAAATTTTACTGAAAATCTAATAAATCTGATACTTTTAGTGATTTTTAACAATGTGTCCTAATAATTTTGAGTCATTACACCATATTAAGGCTTACAAGTGTTACCAGCTGAGGTTCCCTTTAATGCATTAAAGAGTACCTTGAAACGCAAATGATCTATAAATGGTTAAAAAGACTTTTATATTATTTGCATACTAAAAAGTTTAATTTGACATAAAAACCTTATTACTATTAATTTTTAAATCTCTAATAAAAGCTGAACCACTTGTAATATTATCTGGAATACCTGTTGATTGTTTCCAGTCCTCATCGCAGTGTAGTGTTTAGTAAAATCCCCTCGAGCTGACTCAGTCCAGTCCCATTCATCATCGTCGTCATCATCCTCCTCCTCCTCTTCCTCTTCTTCATCATCATAGTCTTGCTGGACGGGCTGAAGGGACAAGGGCTGTACATTCACGCCACTGAGCTTGTTTCCCAGTGTTGTGGGAGGCTGGCCTGTACTGTGACTCAACTCTGAATCACTGGAGAAAGGTCACATATACATTATTACTTCTGACATGTTGAAGGACAACTCCACCGATTGTTTCAAAATTTATCATGTTTATCGTCATCATCATCAACTGCTTGTAAATATAAAGGCTATATTTGTGTTGAAGACATCGTCACTATCCGTGAAGTAATCAGTGCCAGTTTCAAATCACACTGAATCTCTCGGTTTACATCTCAGACACTTAATTATTGGGGTATTTTGGTGGAATTCCCCTTTAGATAATTATTAGGCATAATAATAATAATAATAATAATATTATAATAATCAATCATAACTGAGCCATTTAGAAATCTGAGAACTGTGTGACATATTGTACACTAATAAACAGGTTACTGTAAAACTGGAAAAGCTCAGCTGCTTACTTTCTGAGGTTAGCTTCTTACTCTAATTCCCCGTTCCACCTTAAATGGTGCTGCAGTTACATTTTCAGGCATAATTTAAGGTGGAATTCAAATAACAAGCCAACTTCAACCACAACTTTCTTCATGTTTACGCTCAATAACACCAGAATGTAAGAACTGCCTTATTTAAGGTGGAACCATTTAAGGTGGAACGGGGATTTCGAATAACAAACTAACTTCAAGCACAACTTTCTTCAGGTTTACACTCAATAACGCCAGAATGTAAGTGCTGCCTTATTTAAGGTGGAACGGGGAATTCAAAGTTAAGGTGGAACTTGGAATTCAAATAACAAACTAACTTCAACCACAACTTTCTTCATGTTTATGCTCAATAACACTAGGATGTAAGTAATGCATTATTTAAGGTGGAACCATTTAAGGTGGAACTTGGAATTTGAATAAGAAGCCAACTTCAGCCACGTCTTTTTTCAGGTGTACGCTCAATAACACCAGAATTATATTTAAGGTGGAACCATTTAGGGGAGGGGAGTTCAAAGTTAAGGTGGATCTTGGAATTCGAATAATAAGCCAACTTCAGCCACATCTTTCTTCATGTTTACTCTCCAAAACAGGTCTCCTAATAAATTAGCAATACAAGACTTATCATCAGGACAGGACTTTATCCAGCCTCTCTGCCTTCGCGGTTGTCACTGATATAAAAAGGACACGTCTCTTTCCTAAAGAGCGGATTATTAACTGTATAATATGAGCTTCATATATAAACTAGAGTATAAACAACGAACTTCAGACTCGAACTAACGCTAACAGTTAGCATGTTAGCTGCTAGCGTTGTTTACGGGTCTCACCTGCCCGACTCCGCGTCGTCGAACTGTCCGGGCACGATCTGCGGCATCTCCGCGAACCTCTCGCTGGTCATAACGGAACAATTAATAACCTAATTAATAAGATAATTAGCACAAACTCGAGCTGTTTAGAGTCAAAATAAAAGACCCTTAACGCGAATCCGACCAACTGACTGCCGACAACGTGGGTACGGGGGCCGAGAAGGACCAGTTTCAGGAACGGCAAACGCAAATTCATCGTCATCGTGTCTCTGCAGTCACGTGACAAGTGAATAACACACAGTACATTTTCCTAACGGATTCCTACGGAGTCCTTTTCTACATACAGGGGTTGGACAATGAAACTGAAACACCTGCTTTTAGACCACAATAATGTATTAATATGGTGTAGAGCCTCCTTTTGCGGCCAATACAGCGTCAGTTGGTTTTGGGAATGACGTATACAAGTCCTGCACAGTGGTCAGAGGGATTATAAGTCATTCTTCTTGCAGGATAGTGGTCAGGTCACTACGTGATGCTGGTGGAGGAAAACGTTTCCTGACTCGCTCCTCCAAAACACCCCAGAGTGGCTCAGTAATATTTAGATCTGGTGACTGTGCAGGCCATGGGAGATGTTCAACTTCACTTTCATGTTCATCAAACCATCTTTCTCCAGTCTTGCTGTGTGTATTGGTGCATTGTCATCCTGATACACGGCACCGCCTTCAGGATACAATGTTTGAACCATTGGATGCACATGGTCCTCCAGAATGGTTCGGTAGTCCTTGGCAGTGACGCGCCCATCTAGCACAAGTATTGGGCCAAGAGAATTCCATGATATGGCAGCCCAAACCATCACTGATCCACCACCATGCTTCACTCTGTGCATGCAACAGTCTGTGTGGTTCGCTTCTTTGGGGCTTCTCCACACCGTAACTCTCCCGGATGTGGGGAAAACAGTAAAGGTGGATCATCAGAGAACAATACATGTTTCACATTGTCCACAGCCCAAGATTTGAGCTCCTTGCACCATTGAAACCGATGTTTGGTATTGGCACGAGTGACCAAAGGTTTGGCTATAGCAGCCCGGCCGTGTATATTGACCCTGTGGAGCTCCTGACGGAGAGTTCTGGTGGAAACAGGAGAAGCTGAGGTGCACATTTAACTCTGCCGTGATTTGTTCAGCCGTGGTTTTATGTTTTTTGGATACAATCCGGGTTAGAACCCAACATCCCTTTCAGACAGCTTCCTCTCGCGTCCACAGTTAATCCTGTTGGATGTGGTTGGTCCTTCTTGGTGGTCTGCTGACATTACCCTGGATACCGTGGCTCTTGATACATCACAAAGACTTGCTGTCTTGGTCACAGATGCACCAGCAAGACGTGCACCAACAGTTTGTCCTCTTTTGAACTCTGGTACGTCCCATAATGTTGTGTTATTGCAATATTTTAAGCAAAACTGTGCTCTTACCTGCTAATTGAACCAGACTGGTCCAATTTAGCCATGAAACCTCCCACACTAAAATGACAGGTGTTTCAATTTCATTTTCCAACCCCTATATATATATATATATATATATATCCTTAACTTGAAGATTTCCCTTTGCTGGAAAACAATATACAGTTCCACCATCACTGATCACTTGGACATTTTTGTACACTTTTACACCATAATGGGTCGATCCCTAGTTTACACATCTCTTCTTACTAATATATAGTTAGAGGTCTGCATACCTGCGTGACTGTGTGGGTCCCACTGGCAGGAAAACATATTAATGAAGTCTAGAAAATTTAAAGTCCTAATACAATTAAAATAATCACCATCAGCTGTGACGTAACAGCTTATTCATAACGGCATAACTGTGCTACAGAGGTGGTGGAGCCTGTAGACCAGGAGTGTTTAATTAGAGTCAGTAAGGTCCAGTTAGAGGAGATCTCCTCAGGCTGGTCTGGACCATCATCATCTCTATTGTGTGTTCTGATTCAGTGGTGTATCCTGTTTACTGAAGTAGTCTAGTATCAGCATCTTATACCATCAGCTACTGAAACACCAACACATCACACATACCGTTCAGTATATTTCAGTATATTTACTGTTTAAATACTGAACTGAATTAATTATTTATAAACTACTAATGTTTTTTACTCACTTCAGTAAAAACAAGAGCTACATTAAACAGAATGCTTTTTAAAAAAGATAAAAAGTGTTTATTTATAGAGGAAGTAATAAAACGTGGTTCTTCTTGTTATCTCAGCTTCACAGATTGACATGTTGGTTTTACAGAGCGGTGTTCTCCAAAACTAGACGAGCAGGTCCATTCCGGTCCGGATCTGGACCCAGACATTGTCCAATGTGGACCCAAACTGATAATCTATAGAGAATGATTTAATTCTGACTGTGTTTATTTTAGGAGGCGGAGCTTTTGTCTTTACGGTATACGGGCTTTTACGGCACAGTGAACTCACAGACCAATCACGTGCGCTTTAAGATCACCAAAGGAGCTCCTCAGCCAATCAGATCTGTGTAGATTGGGTGTGAGGCATGCACACAAGCGAGGTATGAAGCGAGGAGCAGCAGTCGGAGACTAAAGCGAGTCAGAAAGAATAAGGAGCTCTAAAAACAGAAAAGTGAACAGAGAGAACTGAGTGTTTAACAGGAACGGTTCTGGAATGAACCTGCTCGTCTAGTTCTGGAGAACACCGCTCTGTACAACCAACATGTTCATCTGTGAAGCTGAGTTAACAAGAAGAACCATGTTTTATTTACTTTCTCTATAAATAAACACTTTAAGATACACTTTTTAAAAAAGTGTTCTGTTTTTTAATGTAGGCCTTGTTTTTATAATGAATTCAGTTCTAGTATTTAAACAGTAAATATACTGAAATATACTGAACGGTATGTGTGATGTGTTGGTGTTTCAGTAGCTGATGGTATGAGATGCTGATACTAGACTACTTCAGTAAACAGGATACACCACTGAATCAGAACACACGTTAGAGATGATGACGGTCCGGACCTTGGCCTGAAGAAATCTCCTCTAACTGGACCTCACTGACTCTAATTAAACACCCTTGCAGTAGAGTGTCAAACAGAGTCCAACTATGTTGTGGGAGCTGCTGCTGATGGTTTTAGGTGGGAGTCTAGTAGAAAATATGGGCTTTACATTCATTCAGCCACAACAACAAGCCCATCACTGGAACTCAGTTATAGCTAGAGATGGACCGATCAGCGTTTTTGAGGCCGATTCCGATCGCCGATCACCTTTCAGCACAATCGAGGGCGGGCGGGGCTATATGTCACGGCAGGGCTACGTGTAGTTATTAGCGCAAGCAAGTCATGAAACAGTCTAAACTGGTTTATTACCATTTTTAACCAGCTCATATAAAACAGTATAATATTTTAACTAAATTAACAGTAAATAAAGAAAGTAAATCAAACAAATATCTCCAAAACTGCAATCATTACATTTAGACCCTTAAAACTAAAAAAGATAATTAAATAAATACAGTAAAAACTTCAGACTCTGTTATTTTAAACTAAATCTGTAATCATTAAATGTAGAATATTGAATTGTTGCTGCTGTTCTGTTCGTACCGGTCAGATCTGGTCTGTAGGTGTTCTGGGTTGTTTGTTTTGTGTTAGCTGTGTGTGTAGCTCTGCTGTTTACTGATACTCACTGTATTCAGTTGTGTGCAGTGTGTATCAGATTAATAGAGTTAAATATCTTTGTCTTGGTTCCTCAATGAGACACACAGATTTTACTAACTAAGACGTCCTGGATGAGTCTGTCACGTACGGTAAACACTGCTTTAGTCAGTCTGTGGAAAATCAAAGTGTTTGTATTTCCACCTAGTGGTTCAGATAGGAATTGCAGGGAGCTGGCCGAAGTGGGTTTCAAGGAGGCCTCCTCTTCCTGGATGAAACGCTAGCTGGAAATACAGAAATTAGGCTCATTTGTTTATCTAGCTGTACACTTGCTTTCGTGTCCTTGTGCAGATCTGAAAATGTATTGACGACCACACATTAGAACAAACAGACCGTTCACTTTCTCACTCTTTCTTAGTGTATATTTATTGTCTGAATGATTGAATCAAATAACAGGGCTGCGGGGGGGTTAGGGTGGGGTGGGGAGGGGATAGAGAAAAAACCCTAGCTTTCTGAAACTGAACAAATACATGAGAAACATGTGCAATCCCTTTGCAGTCATGTGACAGTGATAAAACAGAAACAGAGCTGAACGGTTAAAACATGCAGTACAACAGAGGATGAAGGAGAGGACGACGTACAGCGCTGAGATGAAGCCGCTCGGTTTCCTGAAGGAATTCACATTCATACGCATGTAGTTACTGTAGTGATTGCTTTTGCTCGCTGTTAAAGATATGAGAACGAATATGGGACACTCCACCCACGAAGCGTACGCACCGTTTGCATAAAACAGGCCCTGAGAAAGAGAAGAATCGGTAACCACCAAATTTATTAGACATGCAGAAGAAAATCAAATCAAATCAAATAAAAATAAACCACTACGTCTAAATCAAACCGATTACCTAGTTAGTTAATGCACGTGTGTCGGTGGGGGCGGCGCTAATGCGAACGAAGAACAACCGTCATCATAAAAACGCTAATTATGGCGAACCAGATCGAAGGCATCAGAAAATAGAATAAGTAATAAGTGATAACGTAAAGAACTTCAAGATTGCTCAGTGCTACGGTCATCTTTTCTTTTCATTCTCCTTGTAGCAACATATAGGGGGTCCAGGCGCGAGCTCGGACCCCTCCTTTCCAGGATCATCAATAAATACATAAAATATTCAGTGTGTTCTCCATTGTTGACAGAACTGCGCGTACACATGACGAACAACAAGCAATAATAATGATAATAATAATAATAATGATGATTTGTTTCCGCAATAAAGATATAGTGACTGTTCGTTGTGTTTCCTTGAACCCCAGCAGGAGAAACCTCTACAGACCCAGCAGGCCGTCCGGCAGGGTTTAAAGGCCTGGCGGTGGCGCTCTCTCTCTCTCTCTCTCTCCGCCGGGGTTATTGCTCTTCTGTGACGTTGCATAGTTGCGTTTGGCTCTGAGATAACAGCGCTGGCTGGGGTGAAGTCACGTTGGGGTGTCCGGTCACGTCTTACAAGGCCTCGGCGAAAACCTCTGGTCAACTGAAGGGAGTCTAGGTCGAGGTTAGATTGGCTAAGTTGTTGAGGTACTAACTGGTGAAGTGTGTAGGCGGCAGTGCGAACAGCATGGTTGTAGTAGGCGAGGCGAACGACAGCAGGGCGGATTTCAAGTATAAAACCCACAAACATCACGGCTGGGATGCGCGAGAAAGCACTCCGGTTCACATTGCAGTCGAATCCGAAGCGAGGAAAGCGAACGCAGACGCGGTGGACGCTCTCACGGCCACTCGGTGGGAGGCACTGGATTCAGCCTGCTTGGCTTATGTTACGTGTGGAGCCGAAGGTAGACTCCAACCAACCCAACCGTCCTGTCACGTGCATAGTGGGGAATACAGTAAGCATTAAAAACAATTTCCACTGAGTTTAGGTGTCCATATATTTCTGGCACGGTTAAGTCATTCACAGTGGTTTGGTGGCAAAAGAATTAACTGTAGAGAAACTAAGAGATGATGATGTACTCTAAAGTACTCTATTTTACTGACTTGGACATATTTATTATATATTGGTATTGTGATCAATTACATCATGCTTTTCTGAATGTTTATCGCTAATACTTGAAGAACACTGATTGGCTGAACGAGTTGCAAGACGGTATGTATATAATAAATATGGAATACAAATCACTGTATTCACAGTTTTTGATATTATTTCTAAACAAGTAGCACTACTGGTTCAATCCTTATGTGTCCCAACTGATCAGATGTCTGATTAATAAATACTGAGACACACCAAATGCCGTAAACACGTCCTAAAGTATTGGAATATTCTACATTTGCTGTAACACAGCTGTTTCCCATCATAACCACTCTGAACAACTCAACATCTCAACCATTCGATAACGCAGACCCTTCAAAACGTCAGTGGAATTCCCCTTCGAGCGTGGCTAGCTTTTGCCCACGGCCAGTATCTTTAGGTCAGGCTTTACACCCCAAACCACCAGGGGGAGCTGTCTCGACTGCCAGCTACGATCACTCCGGAGAGCGTCATGAATCAGTGAAGTTCAAGAGAGAAGAAAATGTACACGGCAGGCAAATATTGCCAATAAACAACTGACCGACCATCACCCCCGACAGAAAACAAAACAAACAGTACACTGAGTTGCACAACGAGTCCTCGGAAAAAAAAAAAAACTACGGAAGCCTAATCTCAGAATTCCGAAGAGAAAAGGTCTCAGGCACGTCATCCGCAGAATGCCATTTGAGCAAAAAAAGGCTAAAAACAAACTGGAATTTGCTTTAAGAATAATACATTATAAATGCTGCTAATAGAAACCATGGGCGTATCATACAAAACAACTAATCTGATATAAAGACTCATATATGATTCATAAAAAACAAAAAAACAACAACAATCATATACATTTGATTAAAAATGATACTGTCCAGTTATAGTCATGTTGATCCGAATCTCTGAAAACAAGAAAAGAAAATCATTAAGGCATTGAGAGAACAATCAACGTCTCCAGTTTTGGATGCTTGGCGCGCGGCGCGGCCTGGACGAAGCGTGTATCGGTGGATGCCAGTCGTCGTTTAGTGTTTGTGGAAGATTGGAAGAAGTATGGCACATCCGTGTGCCCGCCTGGCCTCCTTACGACACGGGTTTGTCCTCAGCTAACTGGTTATCCGTAAGACTGGAATCGCCCGTCTCTTTGGCTTTTGGCCTGCCCGGTGGGTCCACAGAGGGGTCTGTGGGAGGTTCCTCCGCTGGAGATTCCTCTTGTTGAGGCTCGTTCGTTTGAGACTCGTTGGGAGGCTCCGCTCTGGACTCTTTCTCTTCCTCGACGCCAACAGCGTCGTCCGCCTCCGCTGCTTGTCCTTTACCCCCGTCTGCCTGGGACACTGACCCGGTCTCCTTGTCAGCTGCCTCGCTCTCGCTTCCGGAAGAGCACTGGAGTTCGTCTCCGTCTGCAGCACTGGCATCTCTTCCTCCGTCGCCCTCGTCGGCGTCGTCCGCGTCCTCGGCCCCTCGGCTGTCCGGTGTTTTCTGGTGGATGCGCTGATGCCTCACCAGGCTGTGCTTCAGCGTGAAGGTCCGCTCACAGGTTTGGCACTTGTAAGGTCTTTCTCCTGCAAATACACAGGACACCAGTCATTACATACACACTACACAGCTACATACACACTACACAGCTACATACACACTACACAGCTACATACCTACTACACAGGTACATACCTACTACATAGCTACATACACACTACACAGCTACATACACACTACACAGCTATATACCTACTACACAGGTACATACCTACTACATAGCTACATACACACTACACAGCTACATACACACTACACAGCTATATACCTACTACACAGCTACATACACACTACACAGCTACATACACACTACACAGCTACACAGACACTACACAGCTAAATACCTACTACACAGCTACATACCTACTACACAGCTACATACACACTACACAGCTACATACCTACTACACAGCTACATACACACTACACAGCTACATACACACTACACAGCTACATACCTACTACACAGCTACATACACACTACACAGCTACATACACACTACACAGCTACATACCTACTATACAGCTACATACCTACTACACAGCTACATACACACTACACAGCTACATACACACTACACAGCTACACAGACACTACACAGCTAAATACCTACTACACAGCTACATACCTACTACACAGCTACATACACACTACACAGCTACATACCTACTACACAGCTACATACACACTACACAGCTACATACACACTACACAGCATCATATATACACTACATAACCACATACACACTACACAATCACATACATACTACATACACACTACACAGCTACATACACACTACACAGCATCATATATACACTACATAACCACATACACACTACACAATCACATACATACTACATACACACTACACAACCACATACATACTACACAAACACTACATAACTACATACATACTACACAACGACAGCATTTTAATGGCTGTTCTACTGGTGCGAGGGGTGGTCTGACAAGTCGGGTGGGCTCACAATAGGCCGCCATACAGCGAAGTAAACATAAATCTAGGTGAATTATGGGCGACTGCAATCAGTTAACATATTGTTTTATTGTCTGATGCTGCATATGCAAACATGAATACACAATAAAATATTTGATTTTCTGAGATCTGTAACAATAACATTTCTTTAATAACACACAATACTGTCCACCACTAATTTATAGGGCCACAACAATTAGCCAACAATTTAAATTTAATGAACCATGATAAAACGCCGACACACTGATTTACAATAACAGCGTTGGTTCTGTACTGCTCTAGATTTGATTCTGATGATGCACATGGTCAGCCCTAAGATACTGGCAGCAGGTCGATTACTCTCTTACCAGTATGTGAACGCATATGCCTGGTCAAGTCCTGCAGGCTCCAAAAGCGCTTGCTGCACACGTTGCATATCTTCTTCCTCTTGTCGGTTTTACCTCCTGGACACTCGTTCTCCTCCTCCACGCCTCTTAGGTCAGAGGAAGCACCCTCTTCCTCTTCATCGCTTTTCTCCTCACTCTGCTCCTCCTTCCTCTCATCTTCTGCTCCAGCCTCCGTAACAATGCTGCTTTCTTCAATCTCAGAAGTTTTCACCTGCGGCTCCACTTTGTTTGTGGGTGAGGAGCTGGAGCTGGAGCTGGTGCTGGTGCTGGTGCTGGTGTTGGGGAGTTGGCTGGGCTCTGCAGGTTGATTTCTCCCTTTCTTACCTCCGTCCTCCGGCTGGCTCTCCGGCGAATGAATCTTCTGGTGTCGGTTGAGGGTAGCCGCGTGACGGAAGGTCTTCTTGCAGGTACTGCACGTGTGAGGAAATTCCTCTACAGCAGGATTCTCAGGTTCCACTGTAGGTTCCTCAGGCTGCTGCTGCTGCTCTGACAGCTTGAATTCTATGAGCTTGCTGGCGAAGTTCATGTCGAGACTCTTATTGCTCTGAGAGTCATCATTCTCATTGTTGCTCTCATTGTTCTCGTTGTCATCGGACTGTGAGCTGTCCACGTCCTTCTTGGACTCTGGCTGTTCTGCGTCTATGAGTTGGGGATGCTCTATCAAAGCATCAGCTGCTGCGATCTCCTCCTCCATGCTGGGCATCACAATGTCTCCAGCCGCAGTCGGCTCGGCATCAGAAACACCCTCTACAAACAGAGCAGAGCCAGATTTAGCACTCCGAACTCTAGAACGTTAAGATGGCTTTAGCGTTGACAAAACTAAGTAGGTACCTGTACTTCCTTGGGACCCCTCGTCAGCTTTGGGTTTGGGTCTTGAGCCAGGGTTCTGCAACATGTTGCGACTCGATACGCCATGCTTACGAAGAAGGTGGCGCTCACAGTTGGACTTGGTGGAGAAGAAGGCATCGCACTGAGGACAAGGGAATGGCTTTTGGCCTAAGAGAAGAGCAAAACAACAGGAATGTTAACAAAGTAGGGCTGGGCGATAAAACGATAACGATAATTATCGTGAAGTACCGTTTCCTCGATAGAACTATAAGACGTAGTCGATAGAAAGTCGATAGAATTAAGTTCTGTCTGTGTTTTGAGCGACAACACGAACAGCCAATGAGAATCAGGTGGTTTCATGTTTGGTTGAAGCTCACAGCGCAGAGTGTAGGTGTAGCGGCAGCTTAACCCACGTACTAGTAATCTGATTACTGCAGGCATCACAGTCAAAAACAAAATAAGAGAAAATAACAGAAAACATTAACTACTACTGAAAGAAACATGATACACGTGTTAATAATCTATAAATAATCTATAAGATAAGATAAACAGGTGCTGTCCTGCTGCTGTGTTGATGAAGCTCTACGAGATGTTTGATCTTCAAGGTCTCGTGTATAGCAGTTGTACTGTTGTGATCATCTCCACTGTGCAGAGCTGACAGAGCACCACACTGTTGTGTTTCTGTGTGAAACACTCCCACAACTTTAGATGTACATGAGCAATTGTTGGTAGCTGCTTGCTAGCTTGCGCTCCGGATAAATCCATGCTTTTCAGGAGGCGTGGCCATATTTGCGACGTATGTTATGCTAATCGACGTAATTTCGTACGCGATATGTATTGTAGGAGTTCGAGTGAGAACGTTGAGGCAAAGTTTAAACAACCATAAATCCCGAGTAGGAAACTTTATTTTCTTTACTAAACCTACTCCCCATTTGAGCTGACAGAGAGTCGACTCACCGCTATGTAGGGGTGTAAGAAAATATTGAATATTTATCGATATTTTGTTTGGTGATACTGTTTCGATTCTCAAAACCACAGTATTGATCCACAAATTCCTGGCAAACAGTGAATCATTGTGTGTTGTGTTTAAACCTCTGACCACTAGATGGCAGTGTTGTAATCTATTTTCAGCTCCACTCCAACATTAACACGCAGCATAAGGGCGCAATGCTATGGTAAGTATTGACAAACCTGTTCATATAGTGGTGTGTTTTAATAGTAGGATTTAAAAAATCAATATAATATATCACTTTACTTGCAGTATCGCAATATATCACGATATATTGAATCGTAACCGCTGTCTCACAATACGTATCGTATCGCCAGGTTAGGGTAAGGACATAAACAGAGTTCTTTCCTCAGCCCAAACTTAAAGAGCCAGCAACAGCCTGCTTAACAGTGTCTGGGAGTGAATACTGTTCATGAGTGCTCAGTAGCCCCTACTATATTATATATACTATTATATTATATACTTGTGTGTATGTCTAATTTATTTGAAATTGACATTTGATTTGATTTAATTTGAAATTTGATTTATATTGTGATATATATCGATATCGACTGATATGAAAAAAGTTATCAGGATAAGATTTTTTCCCATATTGCCCAGCCCTATAACAAAGCCATGAGCATGGACTACTAAATTTGATAATTTCATTCAATTTTTCTTACAGTCTCATAAAAACAGCAGCAAATCATTCTTTGGGTATAACTTTATAAAGTAGCTCTTAATTAAACTCCTCAGACAATTAGATCCCATCACCAATTCACTGTTTCACATCCAACCACTCTGAAAGACTTACAAATGCTTACGAAGCTTACAAATGAACCTTCTCTTGAAGTCCTGAAAGTTTTAGAAAAGTGATGTCTGACCTGTATGTGTAAGCATGTGCCTCTGTAAAGAACTGGTCCAAGGGAAGACCCGAGGGCAGTAAGGACACTTCATCTTCTGCACCGAGTTTGAATAGGCATTCTTCTTCCCTTTGCTCTGTAAGTGGACCCTCTGTTTGTCCTCTTTACCCTCTCTTTCTTCTTCACTGGCAGACAGTTTCTCCTTCTCCAGCTCCTCCTTCACTGGCTCCACCTGAGTGGGCTGCAAGTAGGGGCTGAATTTATTTGCGTCGGTAGTGGCCAGCATTTTCTCCACACTTGGAAATTCTCCACTAGACTCCAGATCAATCCCGCTGACGGACACCGCTGTAGGAATACATCCATCTTCCTTGAATGGCCTTTTCCTTCCTCTCCTCTTGGAGGAATCGAACGAAGAACCACTAAAAGAGGAGGACTCGGGACTTGTGGTGCCACTGGAACACTTTTTGTCGTTTAGTGTGTCGCCACCCATGAGTCCATCACCTTTCTCGGTTTTGATCCCTGTTTTGAGCAGCACTGGGGCAGCAGACACCGAGGAGATTATCTGGGCGATGGAGGCCAGCGGGGGCATCTCTGATGTGTTGGGGGCTGCAACTGGTTTGGGAAGCAGTGGCTTCAGCCGTGTGGTGTGCTTGACCAAATCACTTGTAAGAGTGGAGCCAAGGGTAGGGATGGAGAGTGGAAGAGCTGCATGGACACCAGAGATCTTCCCCAAAGGCTTGTCTATGCTTGAGGAAGAAACCTCTTTCTTGACCTCAATTTGATACGGTGAGATGATACCAACTAGTTCTCTCTTCACTTTCTTTCTTTCAGGGTCCTTAGGAATGGAGAGGTCAATGGGTTCCATGGAGCAATCATTTGATAGCGACAGAGAGGAAGCAGCTGCCTCAGGTTTTAAATCTGAGCCGGTTTTCACGGATTTGCTGGAGAAATCCAAAGGCTGGTCTTGATCAAGAGCTCCAGACAAGGTGCTATGGTCCTGTTTAACAGATGGAGGTTGAACGGCATGCGAAAGCCCGTTGGAAGCTGGAGCAGAAGAGTTGACAGAAGAGGCAGCTGTGACAGGAACAAAAGTGTTTATGTGATCCTCTATCTCCCTCTCGGGTACGTCTGGGTGCTGCTTAAGCAAGTGATGAATGCAGTTCCTCTTGGCCAGGAAGGCTGCTCCACACTCGCGGCACTCGAACGGCTTCTTCTGGCAGCCGTTGTGGGTTCTCAGGTGAATCTGGAGAGCCCTGTAGCTCTTCAAGTCCTCTCCACAATAGCGGCAGGATGTGATACCTGTTCCAGCCGAGTCCAGGAGGTCTGCTGTGGTACCTCCAGTTAAACCGGCTGTGCTTGAGGAGGAGGTAACATACTCAATGTTTTTCTCGATCTCTTTTCGGGTGTTCTTCATGTGTTTCTTGCGCAAATGGCGCTCGCAGTTGGCCTTGACGGTGAAAGGGTAGTGACAGAGGCGGCAGACATACGGCCGTTCGCCGCTGTGCGTTCGTAAATGGCGGATTAACGTGGCATTGTCTGGAGCAGCGTAGGTGCAGATGCTGCACTGGTACGGAGAGGTTCCTAAGTGATGCCTCATATGTGCCTGGAGGCCTCCTGGGAAGGAGAAGACCTGTGTACAGAATCGACAAGGGTATTCTGTCTTGGGGATCTTCTTGCCACTGGATGCTCTTATTTCCTTCTCTTTACCCCCAGCCTCTTCTCGTTTGATATTTGCAGTAGATGGGTTGTATGTCAAATGTGTTGCCCCTGTTCCATCTGCCCCTACAAGTGTGTTCTCCCAGTTAGTAGGAGAGGACGAGGATGAAGACGAATTTGACGACTGCTTGGAAGTGAGAAGAAGCTGGCCTGTAGGGGGTGGCAAGCCAGGGCTGATGCAACCCGAAGAGGCTTGCTGGGCATTCATAACAGGTGGAGGTGTGGTGGAGGTTCCCATGCTTGATCGAGGAGTCACCAGGGGTTTGGGTTTGAGAGGGGTGGTCTGTTTGAGATCGGCCTGCAGAGGACTTCCAGGACCTTTTGGAAGCAGTGGTAAAGACACCTGAGAGGTAGCCATCTTCAGGATCTGCTGGATGTCAGCCAGTTCCACTCCCCCTTGAGTGCTTACTGGCCGGACGACCAAACTACTGTTGACGAGTCCTCCCTGAAGCGGCTGCAGTGACAGGAAGCCGAGTCCAGTGCTCTTGTTCAAGCCTTGAATGGAGACAGGGTCTAGAAGGCAGAGGCCAAGACTACTGCTGGTCTCTTGAGGTAGATTTATTGCAGGGGTCTCAACATTTATAAAATGTATGCTGTCTAAAATTTCTTGCTGCATCTCCTCCTCAGACCGTTCAGGCTTGGCCTGCGAAGCAAGCTGAAGACCAAGGGACGCCATGAAATCTTTCTGTCCGTTCGCAGCGATGGTGTCCTTACGTGGTGTTGTATCGGCTTCCTCTTTGGAATCAGGGGCTTTAGATGCCTTTACAATAGTGTCAGTTTCTTGCTTCTGGGTTTCATCGCGGGCATCTCCACTAGCTTTGTGTGAGGATGCATGTAGATCCAGAGATACCTGAAGAGGAAAGGCCTTGTTGCAGACTTCACAAACAAACCTATGGAACTTGCTGGAGCAGCGTCGCAAGTTTGTCTCACACCAAACCTGAAAAAACAAAGTCATAAAGTTACAAATCAGAGTTCAGTGAATCAATCACAACAGGTTAGACGTCTGGTTTCAGGTCTAGTTTGCATTTAAACCCAACCTGTGCAATCTGTGGAAACTTGTGGCAGGAGAAGTCAATGAAGGACAGGTCGCTGAAGCCCAGTGGGATTGAAGGGTTGCTCTGGATGAAGGGTCTTCCAGTGGGATCTGTGGGCAGCTGCTTATGGATAACCGAATTATGACGAAGGAGGCCTCGGTGCGAACGGAAGGTGATACAACACAGGTTACACCTAGCACAAGAAAAAACCTCTGTCAACAAAAGTTTTTTTATGTTCCAATAGAAAATCTGAACCACTGTGGATGGAATGATAGAAATGACAAGATTAGACTATATAATTTTACTGCCTGGCCAAAAAATAAAGCTTGTACAGTGGGCACTATGCATGACGGGTACATCGCTTCATGCGCTTCCCTTCTTACCCTGATGCTCCCATCACTCTGGAAAAGGGTCAATCTGACCACGTGACCTTTTCTATTGTTCCAGAGTCCAATCTTTATGCTTCCTAGCAAACCATTTTCCAATTAGTTTCACTAACAGGTGCTTTTCTTATAGCCACACAGCTGTTTAGTTCCAATCCTGTGACCTCTGGTGTGGAAATGCGCCTACCTTTACTACTAAGCCACAAACTCTACTGTCCAACTTCATGTAATCACGATCTGACCATATTCTGCAAATCTGACGGTTCTCCACCGTCCTTCTCCTTCTGGGTAACAATAACGTGCTGGACAGTTCTAAAAAATGCTGCACTGGTACGGAGAAGTTCCTAGATGATGCCTCATATGTGCCTGGAGGCCTCTTGGGAAGGAGAAGACCTGTGTACAGAATCGACAAGGGTATTCTGTCTTGGGGATCTTCTTGCCACTGGATGCTCTTATATCTTTCTCTTTACCCCCAGCCTCTTCTCGTCTGATATTTGCAGTAGATGGGTTGTATGTCAAATGTGTTGCGCCTGTTCCATCTGCCCCTGTTCTCCCAGCTAGTAGGAGAGGACGAGGATGAAGACGAATTTGACGACTGCTTGGGAGTGAGAAGAAGCTTCTCCTTCCCAGGAGGCCTCCAGGCACATATGAGGCATCACTTAGGAACCTCTCCGTACCAGTGCAGCATCTTTTAGAACTGTCTAATGTATTATTGTTACCCAGAAGGAGAAGGACGGTGGAGAACCGTCAGATTTGCAGAATATGGTCAGATCGTGATTACATGAAGTTTAAAAATGGACAGTAGAGTTCACAGAGTCCACACCAGAGGTCACAGGATTGGAACGAAACAGCTGTGTGGCTAGAAGAAAAGCACCTGCTAATGAAACTAATTGGAAAATGGTTTGCTAGGGAGCATAAACATTGGACTCTGGAACAATAGAAAAGGTCATGTGGTCAGATTGACCCTTTTCCAGAGTGATGGGAGCATCCGGGTAAGAAGGGATCTCCGGTTCGATCCTTGGGACCAGCAGGACGTGACTGAAATGCCCTTGAGCAAGGCACCTAACCCCTAACTGCTCCCCAGGCTCTGTGGATAGGGCTGCCCCCTGCCCCCTAGTGTGTATATATGGGTTTCACCGCACGGATGGGTTAAAAACTTATTTAAATCCCAACATCAACTTTGTTTCTGGACCAGGCAGTGCGTTTTGCTAGTGTGAATATGATTTTCGCTCCCACCTGAGTGCAGTGTCAGGATGTGTTTCCATGTGTGACTCCAAACCATATTTACAGATGAAGGTCTTAAAGCAGATTGGACAGTGCAAGAGTTCTTCTTCGCGCTTGACAGGGCTCCGTTCTTCTGACGGCTGCACCGTCAACACCTGATGAGGGAGGATTTTTACCTATGAATTAAAAATGAAGGTACATTAGGAATATTTGACCAAATAACACAGCCGATGTAGATCCACTGGTCCACTTTAGTGTTACCTTGTGGCTGTAGCAATTAATTTAGTGAATTGATAACGGATTTTGAATCAAAGGCCCCTCAAAGCAAGGAATTGCAGAATCACACCTTTTTACTCGGTGGCTCATCGATTCTCTCCGCATCATCCTCTACACTCGGCTTCCTCTTGACACTAGGTCTACGGCGCTTGTTTGGAGAGGCAGGAC
This sequence comes from Megaleporinus macrocephalus, assembly GCA_021613375.1. NCBI lineage: Eukaryota > Metazoa > Chordata > Actinopteri > Characiformes > Anostomidae > Megaleporinus > Megaleporinus macrocephalus. The sequence continues at coordinate 6,341,144 of CM038723.1, forward strand.
TGGAGGCAGGGACACTGTTTGGGTCCTTATCATGGATTTTCATGTGTCTGTAGAAGGTGAAAGGCACTTAAGTTATCTTATTCAAATAGAATCATCATACCAATGATGACCTGTGCTGCAGGATCCACAGGAGGCTTGTGAGACATCAACGCAACTACAACGCCAATGGCAAAACCCATTGTTAGTAGAGAAGAACTCAAGTCTGACAAGTTGGCTACTCTGGAAAGATTAAGAGACCAATCAGGCAAGGGCTGTACTTGGTGCTGGCTCAATTATAAACTATCATGCCTCAACTTTTGGAAAGCTGACTGGTAGGCAGATCAGGTACATATCAATAAACAGTTACCTGCTGCTCTGTTGTCCAGCTATTCTTTCAAAGAGTTGGAGAAATATCTACCCATATAATTAGATTACTTTAGTTCTCAGGTGTTAATTCTTTAATTAATTACTTTTACTGTAAGGTTATGTCCTAAAAGACCTAGTGGCTTTGTGAGAGGAGCGTGGGGGTTCAGTGATTGAGTGGGCTGGAGGAAATGCATGACCTACATGCAGACAGCAGAGGGCTTTCTCTCCAAGGGGCCAAGCTGTAGTGAGTGGAGGGTAGAGTCGCATTACGACATGCTGGAACGTGTGTAGCCCCCTCCCTACAGCAGGCTTGCTTGCAGAAACAAACCCACCTTTCAGGTTCCACAAGATATGAGGCTCCTGATGCTTCCGTCTGAGCAATGAAGTTCAGTAGCGAGGTGATCCAAACTTGGCTCTGTGTTAGAGTTAACTCTAAGTTATGTGTATAGTGAGGCCTGGGCACTTTCCCTGTATCTTTTGAGTCAAGGTCAGCAACAGCACACATTGGGAGTCAACGTTAGTGCCATGAAGCTTTGCATAATGTATATATACGGTTTGCAAATTCACAACAGGTGACACCACAAGTTTATCTCCTAAAGCATCTCAGGATTAAGACCACGCCAAATTGTATGGCGTGAATATTCAAAGGCATCGTTGGAGACGACAGGCCTAATGCATTACGGCCTCCAAGAGTGAACATGCTTGTCTAGGAGAGGGAGGATAAATGTCAGCAGGCACAAGGCTGAGAAGCTTGTTTTACATTCTACAGTCAGGGATATTAATAGCAGAGATGGAGTGAGGGCCGCCCATATGTGGACCCAACTCCAGCAGCCTGAATCCTGTGGCATTTCATATCCCTGGCCTTTACTCACAAACTTTTCACCAACCTTCCATCTCAAAACAAGCCAACAGCAGAGCTAATAACTTTATTATTTTAATTGGGTGGGCTTAGAATATACGCAAAGAAAATGGGCACCATTACAGGTCATTTCTGGTGACTTACTGTAGGAGAAACGAACACTGGGATACCGGGCTATGCTGCGCTCTCCTGCAATACCCCTATTATGAAGCCAGAGGGTGCTGTGACGTACAGGTCCAAGTAGGAAATATGAGTTTATGCTCAGCATAGTCTTGATTCCAGCAGCCATGAGTTTCGCAATGACAGTACAATTGGATCTGCAGGAATTTCACTGTGGTATTGACTCGTGAGGCTCTGATTGGCTGACATCATCCTAGGCGATGGAAGAAGTCCTGCTGCACGGCAGTAATTCCGTACTCCTCACACGTACTCTGTACCAGAGTAAACTGGCAAAACCAGAGCATCCTGGTACTTGGAGGCACCGAACACAATAACTATCACTATATTTAGCCTGGTTATGAGAAAGAGACCAAGATACCCACACATGCAATCAGCCACCTGGTACTGATTCTTGTGATTTACAGGCCTTCTAGACACTAGAGTGTCCAAAAGTATCCAGACACCATTTCTAATTAGAGAATTCAGTTATGCCAAGGTGATACCCATTGCTGACACAGGTGTTCCCAACTTGTATAGTAATATAATCTCTATATAAAAGCAGTGTCAGTAGACTGGGACACTCTGGAACAGCTGCACATGAGCCCAATTCCACTATGTGGGGTATAAAGCCCCCCAGCACTATGAAGTTATGAAGCAGTGGAACTGTGAGTGATAAAGCTCAATCCAATACCTTTCCAATAGATCACCTGGCCATACAATACGTATCGTGATACAGCGGTCACGATTCAATATATCACAATATATTGCGATACTGCAAACAAGGTAATATGTTGCAATTTTTCAAATCCCATTATTAAAACACACCACTGTATGAACAGGTTTATCAATGCTTACAATAGTTGCGCCCTTGTGCTGCTTGTTAATGTTGGAGTGGAGCTGAAAACGGATTACAACACTGCTATCGAGTGGTCAGAGGTTTAAACACAACACACAATGTTTCACTGTCTGCCAGAATCTGTGTATTGATACTGTGTTTTTGAGAATCGATACAGTATTACCAAACCTAATATCCTGATATTTAGGGGTGTGCCATATCGTATCGTACACAATAATATCGCCAACATTTTAAACGATATTATACCCTGAAATATTGTGCCATATCACCCATCCCTAATTATCACATCAGGTACTACTTTTACTGTTTTTAGCAAAAGAAAAATTCACACTTTTCTCATTTCCCATTGTATATCTACTAGAGACAGAGTTTATCTGTCCAGTATCATTCATTTCACTTCAGTTCTGGATATGTGGAGATATTTGGAGTGTATTATTTAGTATTGTGACATTCTGGATCATTGACTTCTGTTACAATCTGATGAAAATTCTTGTATTTTTTAATATCTCAGTTAGGGGTGTGCCATATCACATCGTATGCAATAATAAAAAATAATTTTCTTTTTGTTGCAGTAGTGTATTCTTGAATTATTTATTTTTTTAAATTCAATGTTTTGTCATATCGCCAAGAGTATCATTATCGCAAAAATACCGTAATATCCTAATATAATTGTAGGGCCATATCGCCGACCACTCAATATTTTTTTTTTTTTTTTTAACACCCCTACTAATAATTTTAATAACCTCACAGTAATGTTCCAACATCTAGTGTAAAGCCTTCTCAGTTGAGCAGAAGTTGTTACTGGATATGGCCAGTACTTACAAAACACTGACCAACTATATGTATCATTGTAAAGTTAGCATAGTTAGTATTTAGAGCTGTACAGTTTGTAAAACATGAAATAGAAACCAATTATTATTCTGTCTGTTCCAAAACATTGATGATGCATACTGTGTATCTATTAGACCTACGGTGTAACCTGTCTAAATATTTATGATACATGCAGTTGTTCAGTCTGCATACGCTGGCCACATGGCACCAAACCCAGACTACCTACGTCTGTGTGGTAAATGGCCCAAGCGTGGTCCAAGCATCCAAGTGGCCATCTCTTCCCCCCTTCTCCACCCCCTCGCTCTTTCTCGGCCATTTGCACACAGACTCAGACTGTCTTTCTTCTCCCACCCCCATCTGGAATGCCTGCATGTCTCAGCTGCACAGAGACGGCCTCTATGCTCATCCCATACTCACAGCTAACACCACAAACACACCCGCGCACACAACCGTAAACACACTGAGAAGCGCAGCGTGCAAACAAGACACGTCTCACACGACAACATGGGCGTGAGAAACCTATAGAACATACACACGGACGCCGGCGCATGTGCATCCCACATGCAGGAGCTCCACAAAACGACATGCTTTGTTGACGTGAACGGATTCTCTACAGCAGTGGTTCCCCCGGTGGGCCGCAGACGTACTGCAAGGCCAAAAATCTCCAATATTTTTCTCCAATAAATAGATAGTTCAGCACATTTAGTTTATTTGCAAAACAAAACGTGTTTAGTTTGAGTTCGTTGATTGGTTTGGCGTAGGACAGTCACATGACACGCAGCGCTAGCTAGTGGATTAACTAGCTAGTTAGTTAGCTACTTCAGTCTGAGTGAAGCTGTTGTCTTGTGTACACATCATGGATACATGGTTAAAAACAGGGTCTTTAACAACAGACTAGAAGTGAAGCAGTCCCTGTATCTCTTACTGAGAGAACCAAGAAAAGCAAGTATAAATCCAAAAGAAGAAAATACAGCAGTGAGTATCTAGAACTAGACTTCATGAGCCTCTACCACTCTCAGGTCTTCGCAAATGAAGCTGAAGCCAACCAAGTGATGTAGACATTTGGAGACCAAACACAGCGAGTATGAATCTAAACCTGTGGAATTTTTTGAGAACAAACTTAAAGAAGACCAAAGCAGGAAAAAGACTCTTGAACTGTCTTGCTCTGGAACCCATAATGCTAAAGCTGTTGAGGCTTCCTACCGTGTAGTGCAGCTTATAGCAAAGGCTGGACCAAATACAGGACTAGGCTTAATGTTGAGCCAGACCTACGTTTTTAACTTTCTGCACTTCAACCTGACATCCACCACTTGGTAGCTGACAAACAACATCATCCATCTCATTAGGTGAGACAGAAAGTGCTGTAAATGATTAGTTTCCTTTGTTGTGTGATTATGCAGTCAGGTCGTATGGATGGTTGCACTGTGTTTGGTTTTAAACGGCAATATAAAATATTCTGGGGGCCCGGGGAAAGTTTTGGGGTGGGTTACGTGGGCCTGCAAGTGGTTGCAAAAGTTTGGGAACCCCTGCTCTACAGAGAACACATTAAATATGGCAGTTTTAATTAATTTCTTGAGTTTCACATACTGGAGGAAAAGACTGTGGTGCTCACTTTAAGCTTGAATAATCATATTTTTCCCAACACAGTGCGTTCAACCCAACACTGTTTCCACTGAAATGAACACTTTGCTCTGTTTTGTCATGGCTGAGCGCAATAAAAGCAATAAAACAGAAACCAAAGCATTGTTTACTCTGCCCCCATACTTATCATACAATCATCACAGAGTTAATTATTTAAGACTGTGAGTTTGGGTTCTGAATCACATGTCGGTAAAACCCTGCTTAACTGAAACTACTGGATTGGAAGCTACATTAAAATCAATGCTATCATCTGATTACCTGAAATTTTAGCTCCTTAAAACCAGTTTTGGTCACAAATTTTGAGTTTGGACTAAAACTACAGCATCATTTCGACCCCTTCAAGCTTCAAGTACAGCTCGGCTTGACCCGCCATCCTTCAAGACGTATGGAAGACAAGTGACAAGACTCTTCTCAGTTCTGGAGTCCGGATGGTGGAATGAACTTCCATTGGCTATCCGAACAGCAGACACTCTCTCACGGTCTTCAAACGCAGAATGAAGACCACCATCTCTTTGTGAAGCACTTATAAGCTCTTATATATCTACTGTATTATTGAACTGCGTCATGTAGCACTTATGCAGCTGCGCTGAACTACAACACTAGCTGAGTATTTCTAGGAATTGCACTTGTACTGTATGTAACCCTGTATTTTATTCCCTACTTTCTAGGTATTTCTGTCTTGCTAGGTGTTACCAGGTATTGCTCTTCTACTGTATCTAACCCTGTATTCTGTTGCTTTCTTTCTAGGTATCAGCACTGGCCCTTGTTTCTGTTTGAGCTCAAGAGTAGGTTAGACTTAAACCTGTTTGTAGTACCTACAGATGTATACTCTAAAAACTTTCTCCTGACTTCAAGATTATGGATTTTAGGTTTATAATATACACCACATGGGACTATATTAGGGCTGTGTATTGGCAAGAACCTGGTGATACAATATGTATCATGATACAGCGGTCACGATTCAATATATCATGACATATTGCGATACTGCAAGCAAAGTGATATACTGATAGATTTTTCAAATCCTACTATTAAAACACACCACTATATAAAGAGGTTTGTCAATGCTTACAATAGCATTGTGTCCTTGTGCTGCTTGTTAATGTTGGAGTGGAGCTGAAAATGGATTACAACACTGCCATCTAGTGGTCAGAGGTTTAAACACAACACACACTGATTCACTGTCTGCCAGGAATCTGTGTATCGATACTGTGTTTTTTTGAGAATCGATACAGTATCACAAAACATAATATCCCGATATTCGATATTTCGATATTTTCTAACACCCCTAGACTACATGGTCTCCAGTGGGACACAACCATGCCACTGAATGGTCACAAGAACTCCTGGTCTTTCTTGTTAGCCACTACACTGAAATCGCCCTGCTAACTATATGGACACGTACAGGCCCGTAAAGATGTAGGTGCAGTACCTGTGCATGTTGCCGTTGGTGGTGAAGGTCTGGCCACACACTGAGCACTTGTAGGGCCTCTCTCCGCTGTGTACCAGCATGTGGCGGTCCAGAGAACTGGCCGAGCTCAGGGCCTTTCCGCAGATGCTGCAGGAGTGGTCCGTAGCCCCGTTCTCCGTGTTGTGCTAAAGATGAGCCAGACAAAGACAGTCAAGTTTACAAGTCTCAACTCAAAACAATATTTTTCTCTATTAGAGACCCTCTTTCTGATGAGCTCCAGAGAAAGTTCTCTTGTGGCTTCATATAATGGCTCTGCTGTATCCATTTGAGCCAGAGTCGGATCCTGAAAGTCAGGTATTTTCACCTACACAAGCTAGACTGGAGCAGGAGTGGTCAGTTCTTACACTTTGTGTCGTGTGAGGGTGTGCCCGGCTAGCCGGCAGGCGGGCAATAAGGACTGTGTTACGAGATGACATCACCTTGTACCAGAGAAAAGGGCTACAATTCCAACAAGCTGTTACAGGCAGCTGAGGAAAGTGATTTTCTTTGTTTGGTGGGTGTTTTTGGGCTTTAGAACTTAATAGATCCCCTTTAAAGCAAGGCAAGGTTATTTGTATAACACCTTTCATACACAGGGGCAACTCAAAGTGCTTTACATGAATAAAGAAATAAGAAACAAAGCATTAAAATAAACCAGTTAAAAGAAACAAGAAATTTACAAATGTTTAAAAGAAAGAGAATTAAACATAAAAGTTGTTGGACTGTGTGAAAAATGAAGAGTTTTAAACTGAGCTGCTCAAACAGGAATGTTTTAGTCTGGATTTAAAGGGGTCCAGTATTGGGGCTCTTCTAAAACTCTCGCTCAACTGATTAAATTTAATAGCAGCATAGTAACTAAACACTGCTTTCCCATAGTCTTTACCTTAGAAAGGACTAACGGACTAGTTCCTAATGATCTAAGAGTTCTGCTCGGCTCATATCGCTGTACTAGATCACATAGATAAGCTGGTCCTATACCATTTAGACATTTATAGACCAGTAACAGGAGCTTACAGTCTATTCTGTAACAGACTGGTATCCAGTGTAAGGATTTAAGAATGGGGTGATGTGTTCCCTTCTTTTACTCCTAGTGAGAACTCTGGCAGCTGCATTCTGAATCAGCTGAAGTTGTTTGATTGTCTTTTTTGGAAGTCCAGTTAGGAGAGCTTTACAGTAATCCATCCGGCTGGAAACAAAGGCATGGATTTAAGTCCGCAGAAGTCTGTAATGTTTAGTTTGTACAACTCGGACAAGTAATAATTCTCAATAGGATGAACCAAGAACTCCCTCAGGAACAGCATCATGTCTTATGGGCCAGTATTGACTGATATTCAATGTATCAATAACAGTATTGGAACAATAACTAAATAAACAAGTCTTTTGTTTCATGGTGACGTTCAGCCTGTACCTGTCTGATGTGCATAGTGAGCTGGTGCTGGGTCAGACAGTTCTTTTCACACAGGGGGCAGATGAAGGCCGAGCGTTCCTTCACCTCCTGCGACAAAGAGAGAGAGAGAGCATTCAGATACAACCAATCCTGGAACTCCTAAACCTGGTCCGACCCCAGTGCAGTGAGACTTTAAAGACTGTCCCCTCAGACTGACAGCGACAGGTGACCACTGGTCACCATCCGTCCTGTGTTTACAATACAAACAACCTGCCGAACCGTGTCCCTGCGAGTAACGTAGAATATAATCACTAATAATGTTTTTATTAAACATAAAACATTAATATCTACATCCACTGTAGCCTGTTGTGAGATATGGAAGGTTATTGAAGCTGGCAGATAGACTGTTGCAACACCCGTCACCAGGCAATTCAATACAAGTGATGCAATGTTATTTTCCTCACATGTTTACGAAGAGGGTGAACATTTCAAATATGATGCTCCTCTGAGCTTCATACAAAACAAGGACTTTATAGAGTAATATTCTAAAAAAATATATGCTAATATTCTAATAATAAATATATTGTCACCGTCCAATGAAAAACATTGATCTCCATTTCATGCAATTTTTTCATGCAATTCACAAACAATATTGTTCATTTCACAATTAATGTAAGTGTATCAGATGATTTTTAAAGAATAAAAATGTTTGTATTAAAGTCTATTTTTGTATAGAGGCTTATTTTACATATAGTTCTATTATCAGCAATTCTCAGTCCTCTGTCTAAATCTCCTGGTACGACCACCAATCCAAGTTAAGGATGTTATTGGACTAATTGGTTGTTAGGACACTCTTGCTCAATTGTGATACACAGCTGAAAAACATTCTACTAATAAGTGAGTATAAAAGGGAACAACATTCTAGGTTAGTTTAGTATCTGAAGATCAGCAGTTGATGGCTTGCTGACCGACTCACAATGACCAGAAAGAAACAACTTTCTTTAGAGACCCGTCAGTCCATTGTTGTGTTAAGGAAGAAGATACTCCATTAAAACAAGAACATTTCACTGTGATCCCAAACTTTTGAGCGGTAGTGTATATTAAAAGAAACATTTAACAGAAAACAATATCTTGGATAGAAACATATACATCTTCCCAATTACTAATTGTTGAGGAATTAAGTATTCCATTCGAACTGTGTTTTGATTTTGGCCCCCATTCATCAAACCTCTCTGAGTAAAAATGCTGATCTGGGCTCAGTTAGTGTTTTTTACACAGCACTGAATACGACTACATGAATTGATGTGCCTTGATCTCAGATCAGATCTTGGTACCCTTGACACGCTTGACAGATATGGGCTGCTGCGGGCAGATGGAGTGGACCCCACTGATAAAGACACTGTGTTTGTGGAAACAGCCGCGCGCTGCAACAACAAGTGCTCGGCATCTGTCTCCAGGAGAGCGGCGGCTCCAGCTGAGAGAGAGCATCAATAACGGAGCGGGACAGGCCGGTCCTGCAGGACGGCGGCTGGACGTATGGAAACATACTTAATGCTGCTGAAGGAAAGCTGGTGGGGAGTTGGGGGGGGGGGCTGAAACACCTGTTTTTTCCTCCACAGAGGAGCTCTTCAGTGCAGCCCGGCGCTTTAATTGGAGGCGTAAGACCCGCATGGCCGCTGACAAAGGGGGGATTGAGTGGGAACGTGGACCATTTGCTGCCGCTCGTTCAGCAGAGCAAACGGCAGTGACTCAGTGACTGATGGCCTCTGCCTGCGCCCTCCCGCGTAACCCACGGCCAGGAAAACGCATATGTTGGTTTATTTGTCAGAATAAACAAACAAACAAACAACAAATAAAACTGTAAACTAATCTGTTAAGAGTAAATAGTATCGCAGTAACACATTTGCTCACAGGCACATTTACATCACTATGAAAATTGTTTGATAGTTGATTTGATTGTTGAGATGTTTTATAACAAACAGTTTTCGTTTTTAATTTAATTACTTTTTTTTTCAATTTATAATGTGTTTTACAAAAGGACACAATTTACATGTGATAAATACATTTTATTTTATTTCTAGAGCAGAAACTAAATTTCTACTGGTGGAAGTTTAATTTCCACACGTACACGTTTTTATAAAAAAAATAAAAATGACACACTTATTAATAGATTTTTTAAATATTTATGAATCAAATACATTGAATTATATGTAATTTTTAGTAGAGATGTAAAGATCGATCGGCTATGTATCGGTATCGCCCGATTTGTAATCAAAATATGTGATCAGTCGATATTTCTCCAATTTAGCTGATGCCGAGAGCCGATTGATGGCTTAATTTCTGTATTGAAACCCCCTCCGGCCAGCTACCTGCAATTCCTATCTGAACCACTAGGTGGAAACATATACCCTTTCATTTTCCACAGACTGACTGAAGCGGTGCGCCTCGCAAGAACAGCACAAAACAAATATAGCCCCGCCCTTGATTGGTATCGGCTAGCGGCCAATCGTGCTGAAAGGTTATCGGCGGTTGGAATCGGCCTCAAAAACGCTGATCGGTCCATCTCTAGTTTATATGCATATGTACTACTTAAGATCAAGAAAAACTTGTACTTGTTTGGGGAAAATAACTACATATGAAATTATAGTTTATGTTCGTACAATTAGTTGACTTTTAAGTAACAATATTTGTGTGTGTGTATATATATATATATATATATATATATATATATATATATATATATATATATATATATATATATATATATATACACACACACATATATACATATATATATATATATATATATATATGGCAACTTTACAGGAGAGAACAAAAACTGCTCTCACTTTTAATGTAAGTCAATGGAACCAGAATTCCTTCCAAGCTATTCTGGAGCATTTCTATTGGTCCATTCATCATGAAATTTTTACACACAATGTTAACGACAGCTGTCGTGTTCAAATCATACAGAACACTAAAAAACAAAAATAGAGAAATGTGTTTTTCATTGGACAGTGACGAAATGTGTTTGTGTGATATTTTTCCAGTATCAACAACATTTCAGACCAAGAATCTACATTTCCTGATTAGCTAAAAGCAAAGTTTTTGCCAGTTTCTTATAAAATTCTCTGTTTATAAGAATTTTGCTTTACTTAGTATATAGCGAACCCAGAATGTTTAGTCAATCCGCAGATAGTGAGTAAAGATTTCTAAAAACAATCCATTATGGAGAGAGAGAGGTCAGTTCTTTCACCTCTCTGAGCTTCAGCAAAAGCTCCAAACTCCTAAACAGTCAGTAAACACTCAGCACTGGAAAGTAGCAGCTATACCTCTAGTTGCATCACAAGATTACGAGTCCACCTGATCTCAGGTCTCAGATCAGGTGGAGCCAACACATCACAGATGGACTTTAGGGACTAAGTTAAACTCGACTGACGTTTAGACTAAGTTGTCAGGAGAGCAGAACAAGAGTGAGGATTAAGTTTAATTCTGTGTTAAAGCTTGAAGTACCTGATTCCTCCTGCCGGTGCGGTTAGCGGAGGGGGACTTGCTGGGGGTTTTCAGGGATGCATTCGAGGGAACTGCCTCTGCTCTTCCGTTCACTTGGCCAGTTTTGGAATTGGCACTGGACTCCTCTCCCTCCTCCATCTCCTGCTCATCTCCTTCCTTCTCCTTTTCTTCCTCAGTTCCGTTTTCCAGCTGAAGTTCTGCAGCGTGGTCCGTTTGGTTCTTCAGCTCTTCTACAAGAGAAACCATACACAGAGAGAACACCGCTGAGCCAAGGCTTCGTATGAGGGGTCAGGGTCCCGTTTCACACAGATTTGATCTGAATCTGGGGGACTGACTCTGATTGGTCATTCTCATATCTGATCAAGTAAACAGAAGGGTCAGTCACACTGACATAATGAATAAGTAGTGAGGGTTAATGGGACGTTCTACCTTCAGAGGGCTGCTGAGGTTCTGAGGAGGGCTCCTCTGTCTGCTGAGAGGGACTGATTCCATCCTCAGCATGACTCTTCTCAGGTAGGGCACTCTCCATGTCTGCAAAAGACATGATAGATGAAGACAAACATCTAAAAAACACGTCTAAAGAAGCTTCAGTACATCAGTCAGAAGGTGGCGATTCAACAGAGTCAGGTTTGAAATGTTCAAACTATGATAATATAATAATATAATAAATGACAATAATAATAATAATAATAATAATAATATTGAATGAATGGTGGGTTCAATTCTTGGTCAAAAATTAAATGTTTGGATCTTTTTCATTCATAAACAAACAACTTTCCAGTATATATATATATATATATATATATATATATATCTCAGAACAAAACAAAACTAGCACAAAACAAATAACCCAGAACCCCGTACATACAGACCAGATCAGACCGGTACGAACAGAACAGCAGCAACAATTCAATATTCTACATTTAATGATTACAGATTTTAGTTTAAAATAACAGAGTCTGCGTTTAATGACTGTTTTGACTGCATTTATTTAATTTGCTTTTTTAGTTTTAAATTAAGGGTCTAAATGTAATGATTACAGTTTTGGGGATATTAGTTTGATTTACTTTGTTTATTTACTGTAAATTTAGTTAAAAATATTATGCTGTTTCATATGAGCTCGTTAAAAATGGTAATAAACAAGTTTAGACCATGTTTCATGACTTGCTTGCGCTAATAACTACATGTAGCCCTGCTGTGGCATATAGCCCCGCCCTCGATCGGTATTGGCCATCAGCCGATCGTGCTAAAAGGTGATCGGCGATCAGAATCGGCCTCAAAAACGCTGATCGGTCCATCTCTAATATATATATATATATATAATTAAATAAGATATATAAGAAATAGATACATATTAAATCACAAAGTCTGATTGTAAATCCCTGAACTGGACGACACAGTAACTGTTTCATCATTCAATGTCACGACCTAAGTGGCTAAGCTCCACCCTAAACTGATCTAAGGACAGCTGTAGCTGCTCAGAGGCACCCTTCAGTATTCAAATGCGCTGAACACGAGCAGGCGTGTGACTCACTGGGGCAGAAAAAGTTCAGTGCATCAATGGTTTCAACAGCTAGTGCTGTTCTTTGGGGTAACAGCATCTATTTACACTCTATGGCAGCATCTTTCTTCAGCCAGCCTGGATTCTGGTCCTTTCCTGCACCGCGCTGGCATAGCCAAGCCACCTCTGACCTTTCTATACAAAGCACATTGTTGCAGGTGACTTGTTCTATTTACAGAGAAGTTCAGCGGTTAGTTTCCCCACCGAGACCACACGTCCCTGACCTGCCATGTTGGTCACCTACGTGGGAGGCTTGGACTTGTTAACAAGAGGGCTAAATTTGGTGGGACGAGCTCCAACTGCAGATCTCTAGTACTGTAGAAAGCCTCCTAACTGATATTTCTCCTGAGGGTCTATCAGAGGGTCCTGTGTTGGTAAAGCCATAAGCCATTTTTCTTCTACAGCCAGCCAACAGTGTCCACACAGCCGAGGTACGAAGCGAGAAGAGGCATTTAGAGAATAAAGCGAGTCAGAGAAAGAGAAATTCAGATGGTTCATTCCACAATGAACATATTAGGAATAATCAGCGTCCCAGACTCATTAATGAGCTCCTTTACATGCTCCTTTACACTTCAGCCCAGATTTAAACACAACCAAGAACTCACCTCTCTCACTAAACAAGAGAACGTGTGGAAGAGGAATACAAGAGGCCATAAACTGGTCAAATGAGAAACTGAGTTAACGAGAAGTCTGCAGTAGCCCTTGTTTTGAGGGGGAACACACATTTTAGGTCTATAAATAATAAATTCAGTTCAGCATTTAAAGCAACAAATATTAGAGATGGAAGGATCGATGGCATTACACAAATGAGCCTAATTTCTGTATTTCCAGCTAGTGTTTCATCCAGGAACAGGAGACCTCCTTGAAACCCACTCCGGCCAGCTCCCTGCAATTCCTATCTGAACCACTAGGTGGAAATACATACCATTTTATTTTCTACTGATTGTCGTCCGTCTGGCAGTGTTTACCGTATGTGACTCAGACTCATCCAAGACGTCTTTAAAATTAGTAAAATTAGTGTTTCTCATTGAGGAATCAAGACAAAGACATTTAACTCTACTAATCTGATACAGCCCTGCACACAACTGAATACAGGGAGTATCAGTAAACAGCAGAGCTAGCACGCACAGCTAACAATTCAAGATCTACATTTAATGATTACAGATTTGGTTTAAAATAACAGAGTCTGTGTTTAATGACTACAGTTTTTACTGTATTTATTTAATTAGCTTTTTTAGTTTTAAATTAAGGGTCTAAATGTAATGATTGCAGTATTGGTGATATTAGTTTGATTTATTTTGTTTATTTACTGTTAATTTAGTTACAAATATGATGCTGCTTCATATGGGCTTGTTATAAATGGTAATAAACCAGTTTAGAACATGTTTCATGACCTCCTTGCGGTAATAACTACATGTAGCCCTGCTGTGGCATACTGCTGTGGCATATAGCCCCGCCCTCGATCGGTATCGGCTATCGGCCAATCGCGGTAAAAGGTGATTGCGATCAGAATCAGCCTCAAAAATGCTGATCAGTCCATCTTTAGCTGAAATGTATTAAACAGTATTTGTAATTTGTCTATCAGTTGTTGCTATAAATGCTGATAGAGGCTACTAGGCTTTACATCTACAAGGTGGACCAGCAAGTAGTAGGAGTGTCTAATAGAGTGGACAGTGGACACAGTGTTTAAACACTCCAGGACACCCACTCCTGTGGGGGTCCTGATCATTTAAGAACAGAGTAATAAAGTATACAGAGAATCAGATGAACTACAGTCTGTAAGTGTAGCTCCTATATGTTCAATGGAGCTGATACAGTGGACAGTGTGTGTAGATACAAGGAAGTGGTTTTAATGTTATGGTTTTAATGTTTCATGTCATGCCAAATTCTATGTTTTATTCAATCTCCAGATTAATTCAGCCAGTATGCAGTGATTGTGCATGAAAGTGTGCATCCTCTGTAGAAGACGAGCTCAACAGAACATGTAAATCGATGGAGGTGCCCAAACTTTTGCATACGCCCGTACAGATGCATGCAGGCTGGTGTGAGAACCATGGTCTGAAAGACAGAAGTGGTGTGAGATCCCCAGAGAAGCTCGCACTCGATTCAGCATCTCAGAGAGAACGTTATCAGTCAGCTTCCTCTTTCACTACACGCCATACGAGCCTGTTCATTACGGTAGAGCTACTACAGGAGAAGCTCCTTCAACATCCATTAAAGAGGACACCCGACTTACTCTACACCAACAACACGACTTTGAAAAACATTTAAACTGCAGCCTCAGTAAATTCTATAGTTGTTATTCAGTAACTACTATAAATTACACTGGAATTAGAATTACTGCCTGAACAAAACACCTCCATTATGGTACATTCACTGAAGAAGCTAAGACCTTAACTTTGAATGGAGGTCTATGGAGATCTATGGGTTTGCTGGAACACAGCTGTGCCGTCATCTCGGTTGTCGCCATGCCAAAGCTAGAGACGGCTGTGAGTGGTGAGTAAGTTGTGGTTGCTGCCAAAAGTTGGTAAAAATCAAATAATGCCCATTTTTACCAACCCCAAAAAAATAAACATCACATTTGGTGTGCAAGATGCCATCAGTTATACATTACAGTGTAAAAGTCTCAAAAGCCATTATCTTATCAATAAGTCTATCTCCACCAGTAAGAACAGCAGATCTGATTAGAACAGATGTAAATAATCAGACATACAATACAAAGTAACATGAATATCTTATTGTGAGAGAAGTAGATCAGATCTTGAGCTCCAGTTTGAAGAACAAAGTTAGGTTCCAGATTTCTCCTGGACGCCCCAGACACTGTATGAATGTGTTCAGTTCCTTCAGCAGCAAATCTTGATTTAGCTTAATGAAGTACTGAGCAGTCAAAGCAGGTATTAGATGAGAACTGATAATAATACTGGGTTGTTTCCACAAGGAGAAGCTTGGAAAGGGTTAAATAAACACACTGACGTATGGAAAAGCTCTACTTACTCTATTAATACTGATTGAATATTAAAAAAAATAACCTGTTTTGCTGAGAAAATGAATAGTAGTTATAAAATACACTGTCATTATAACCCATCACAATCCTAATTAGCCTATAACAGTATTATTTCTAGGTGCCTTGTCTAAATATGTATACATCATGTATACATCTATTAGAGCAGTCAGGTCCAGGTGTATTATTTATTTACATGCGCCCTTTACAACAGATGTTGTCACAAAGCAGCTTTACAGAAAAATGAGAGAGCCAGCCAAGACAAAAGAAATGTCCTCAGATCACAAGGAAGAAATCTTGAGAGGAACCAGACTCAAAAAGGGGAACCCATACTACTCTGGTCCAAATCACACAGCAAAACAAGTACAAATATAATTAGAGTAAAACTGACTATGCATCAATGCATATAGAGACCGAAGGGAGGAATACTGTTGAAATCAGCTCAGCGTTTGGTGAAGGAGGAGAAGAAAGGACTGACGAGTTTGTGAGAACAGGAGAAGAAAACGTCTTTGGAGGTGCTAGTGGGAAGTTGGTGAGTCTATCAAGAGCTCTCGACGGGCCTGTGGTTTGTGCAGCTCAAAATAATCTAACCAAGAAACCACAAGGAGATTTAATCGAGTAGCAAACGTTGTTGTTCGTGCAGGAAAAATGCAAGAAATTGAGCAAAAAATGGAGAGTATTTTTCCTGTTTCACCTTAAATGATGCAGAAGTTACACAGCAGTGGTGTAAGAAAATATCAAAACATCGAATATCGGGATATTATATTTAGTGATACTGTATCGATTCTTAAAAACACAGTATCTATAACCAGATTCTGGCAGACAGTGAATCATTGCTTGTTGTGTTTAAACCTCTGACCACTAGATGGCAGTGTTGGAATCCATTTTCAGCTCCACTCCAACATTAACAAGTAGCACAAGAGCGCAATGCTATTGTAAGCAGTGTGATAAGCCTGTTCATATAGTGGTGTTTTAATGGTAGGATTTAAAAAAAATTCACAGTATATCACTTTGCTTTCAGTATTGAAAAACCAGTTCTTGCCAATATACAGCTCTAATACAGGAGTCACGATACTGTATGTTCCCGATATATTGCAATACCGTAAACAAGATGATATGTGATTTTTAAAAATCTGAATTTAGGAAAACTGTATACCACTGTATACGTGGGTCTGCTAATGCTGTGGGTCTTTAATGAGCCACTATCTACTACCAGTGTTTACATGTAAACTATTAATTAATAATTAATACTGTGCGATATTTCAGCACATTAATATTTCGTTAGTCTTGGTTAACACTTGCGTGCCTACATAGCGGCTCCGGTTCCGTACACAATTATATCGCCAACATTTTTGAATATGGTGAACGATATTATACCCTGAAATATCGTGCCATATCACCCATCACTAATTATCACATCAGGTACTACTTTTATACTGTTTTTAGAAAAAGAAAAATTCACACTTTTCTCATTTCCCATTATATATCTACTAGAGAGATATGTGGAGATATTTGGAGTGCTTTATTTAGTATCGTGATATTCTGGATCATTGACTTCTGATACAATCTGATGAAAATTCTTGTTATTTTTTAATATCTCAGTAAGGGGTGTGCCATATCATATTGTATGCAATAATAAAATTTAATTTTCATTTTGTTGCAGAAGTGTATTCTTGAAATATTTTTTTAATTCAATGTTTTGTCATATCGGCAATCGCAAAAAATATCGAGAATATATCGTGATATTATTGTGAGGCCATATCGCCCACCCCTATATCCTGATACGTATAGTATCGCCAGGTTATTGCCAAAACAAAGCTGTATCACATACCAGCGCCTGCTGCACCATTAAAAATGGAAAACTGGCTTCAACCACTACCGAAGATGTTTTCCAAGAGTTACTGGACAGCAGTAAACTCCATACTGGCCCAGAATGCAGACAAACAGGGGCAACAGGTCAATAGAAACCGAGCGGTAAGTTCACAACTACCTTCTAACCTGCATAACCACAAGTCTTTTCCCACCGAGTTACTGTTCCACAGAGAAGGGGCACGCCTCAACTTGTCTCATTCAACTGGCTAAAGAGGAACACAGCTTTTAAATGGAAAAACAGGTGCTCGAGACGGCACAAAGGCAGGAGATAGATGCTGGACCAGCCGCAGCGGTTTGTCTCGCCTACACAGTGAGCAGACTGGTCCGCTGGGCCTTTCCTGGACTAACCGCTGTTGGCCAACGAGGCTTAGTCATGCGCAAGTCTTCCCACTATCCGTCTCGCTTTTCTGAGGCGGAATCAAACCGAGCCGCATCCTACGGCACACCGTTTTGGTGACGGATTCATCTCCTGGGCTGTCCTGCAAAGCCTGTCCAGAACTTCTCGATGATTTAGCGCAGCAGAGCAGTCTGTAAACAGCATTACAACTCTATATATCAAACACTGAGACCTGTAGATCACTGGAAGTGCTACTCTGTTTATCTGCGTCAGAGCACTTCGCCTCCCAAACCTGAGTTGGGGGTTCGTGATGTATCGGTTGCTGATATGTTTCTCACCTCATGGGATCGTTTTATTACTGGTATTAAACTGATAGTTGACATACAGGAGATAATTGCAGCTGATAACTTTGTATTAGCTTCTTGGAATTGTTTTTTAACAAATAACTAATTGATAAAGATGTCAATCAGATGGTAAAATGTTTGCATGACATCATGTGCTGCTGGGATATGAACTGCAGATGGAGGCCAAGAAGTGATTTTCCACAGAGTGAGCTCTATCAGAAGCTCTCAAAAGGCCTGTGGTTTACATCATTTACGGATGCTGAAAATAAGCGAACCAAAAAACCACAAGGAGCTTCCATCGAGTACCAAACGTTGTTGTTTATGAGAGAGAAGTTGCAAGAAACTGAGCGCACACATAAACATTTTACAGACCTTCGGCAGGTTCCAAGAAGAGGCTGAAGCTGGTGAACAATGCGCTTGTTCCATTTTTCCTGTTCCACCTTAAATGGTGAAGCAGTTACATTCCAGCACCTGCTGCACCACTAAAGGTGGAACAGGAAACCTGGAGAAGGACTTCAACCTCTACCAAAGAGTTTGTCTCTCAGTACTTCTGTATACTTGCATTAGTGTTCTTCAGTAGAAGGTACTTCAGTATCTACTGCCTCAATCATTCAGTTAACATAAGTGTCATGTTTAATGGTCAGAGTTGATCACTGTAGTAATCAGAGTTGGTCACTGTAATGGTCAGAGTTGATCGCTGTAATGGTCAGAGTTGATCACTGTAATAGTCAGAGTTGATCACTGCTAAAGTCAGAGTTGATCACTGCTAAAGTCAGAGTTGATCACTGTAATAATCAGAGTTGATCACGGTAATAGTCAGAGTTGATCGCTGTAATGGTCAGAGTTGATCACTGTAATAGTGAGAGTTGATCACTGTAGTGGTCAGAGTTGAACACTGTAATAATCAGAGTTGATCACTGTAGTGGTCACAGTTGATCACTGTAATATCAGAGTTGATCACTGTAATAGTGAGAGTTGATCACTGTAATGGTCAGAGTTGATCACTGTAATAATCAGAGTTGATCACTGTAGTGGTCAGAGTTGATCACGGTAATAGTCAGAGTTGATCACTGTAGTGGTCACAGTTGATCACTGTAATATCAGAGTTGATCACTGTAATAGTCAGTGTTGATCACTGTAATATCAGAGTTGATCACTGTAATGGTCAGAGTTGATCACTGTAATAGTCAGAGTTGATCGCTGTAATGGTCAGAGTTGATCGCTGTAATAGTCAGAGTTGATCACTGTAATAATCAGAGTTGATCACTGTAATAGTTAGAGTTGATCACTGTAATAATCAGAGTTGATCACTGTAATAGTTAGAGTTGATCACTGTAATAGTTAGAGTTGATCACTGTAATAATCAGAGTTGATCACTGTAGTGGTCAGAGTTGATCACGGTAATAGTCCGAGTTGATCACTGTAATATCAGAGTTGATCACTGTAATGGTGAGAGTTGATCACTGTAATGGTCAGAGTTGATCACTGTAATAATCAGAGTTGATCGCTGTAATGGTCAGAGTTGATCACTGTAATAATCAGAGTTGATCGCTGTAATGGTCAGAGTTGATCACTGTAATAGTCAGAGTTGATGACTGTAATGGTCAGAGTTGATCACTGTAATAATCAGAGTTGATCACTGTAATGGTCAGGGTTGATCACTGTAATAATCAGAGTTGATCACTGTAATAATCAGAGTTGATCACTAATAATCAGAGTTGATCACTGTAACGGTCAGAGTTGATCGCTGTAATAATCAGAGTTGATCACTAATAATCAGAGTTGATCACTAAT
Organism: Megaleporinus macrocephalus; assembly: GCA_021613375.1. Lineage (NCBI taxonomy): Eukaryota > Metazoa > Chordata > Actinopteri > Characiformes > Anostomidae > Megaleporinus > Megaleporinus macrocephalus. The sequence continues at coordinate 6,361,094 of CM038723.1, forward strand.
AATCAGAGTTGATCACTGTAACGGTCAGAGTTGATCGCTGTAATGAACGTCTCTCTGTTTATGTTCCAGCTGCTGATCTTAGAACCTGGAGAGCCTCTTTTAGCTCTTCTGCTTCTAAACTGTGGAGCTCAGTTCAGCTTCTATTAGACAGTCAATATCAGAGTCACCTTTAATAAACTTTAATATCATAGTTCCTGTAAAGTTAAACTTTGTCTTTGGCTTATTAGGAGCTTATTAGGCTTATTATGGTTTACTCAGATATATATATATATATATATATATATATATATATATATATATATATATATATATATATATATATATATATATATCTGAGTAAACCCAACTACACATATAGAGTTACAAGTCTTGTAATTGTTTTGTCCAGTTTTCTCAGTAAGGAGCTTCTTGACAGCTACACCTCTTTTTTGAGACCCACAGTCTGGAGTTTTCTTCTCACAGTGGAAGGATGGACAGAAACACCTGTGGGTTTGATCAGATATGAAGCAAAAGCAGTGCTGAAAGCTCTACAGAGAAAAGCTACTGCTTGAAAGACACTGTTTATCTGACGGGGACGATCTTTAGTGGTCTACCAGGACTTGTTAGCTGTTAGGAGGCCTGATTTTTTGGTATCTAATCAATTCAGTTTTGGAAATTCTTCCTTTTTGTCTCTTTAGAAGCATGTTTTGAAAAATATACTTTACTTAATGGCCTTAAATGAATGAAAGTTGGTGTCTGACTTTTATAACGTATTAAAAATACATAGACTTTCCTTCAAGTTGAGAACCACTGCCTTAAAAATATAAAATAAATCACTTGAGAAATAATTGACCTGTTGAATTGCTCTTTAATTCTGACTGTGGTGGTCCAGCATAGCACAATTAGTTCCACCACAGTTCCATAGTAAACAGAAAATATCTTTATACTGGTCATAATAATATACAGTGTTGATTTTGGCCCAGCTGCTTTGGCAAAGCATCTCTCACCACCAGCCAGCCTGAGACAAAGGCCAAGACGAAGCTAAAGTGTGAATGCAGCGAGAGCGCTCGGCGCTGTTTAACAGCTTTGCCACTCACTAGTTTCAGTTTCTATTGCCTAACAGCCGCACCTTCAACTTCTTCTCATTATTTGCCACCAACACTTGTAATATTTTATATGTTGAGTTTTCACATTTTACATCAACACACACAGGTAATAAGACAGGACGGTGGAGGGCGTGTCTGCAGTGTCACTGCATACACTCCTATGAAGAGATGGTTAAAACAGAAGTTAGGCATTTGTTGTGTCTGACTCCGGACTCTGTTTTGTCTTATTTGAGGAGTTTGTCTCGGCCGGCTATGTCATGCACAGGCTCGGTAACTATTTTCAGCCTCTGAGGAGCTAGTCAGCTCTTCATGGCGTTTTGTGATGTTAAAGAAAGGGACTGCTGCTGTGTTTTCTCTGTTCATACCATATAACCAGTAATAAACAAACAAAAAATATAATAAAATCTTTATTTAAGGGCGAGCATGTCTTCAGTACCCAACTAGAGGGTCCATGTGAGGTCCACCCATCACAGTAGGTGAGCTCGGCTGGTATGACTGAATACTCAGTAGGTAGCAAGTAGTAGGTGAACGTTACATGGATGACCTCCTGAATTGGGATTTTTATGTACGCGACCGCAGCACACTGTTCTATCCCATGATTCACCTGGAGCCACGGAAAGCATAGGAAAAAACGGTGGAAAGCGATACGTCGGCTGTGTGTACGTAGCTACGGCCGCTACAGGAGTAAAACATTATTCAATTTAATATATTACTTTTAATAAAATTCATTATATTACTACATTATAATTCATTACATTATAAAAGTCTCTAAATCTGTCAGTAAATGCAGCTTTTAAATGAATAGCAGGACTTTTACAGTGGTGGTCCGACGTCTTGTGTCACAGGACGTTGGTAAGATGGTGGACGTTGTACGTCCGAGATTGTGTGGGTACTAAAACTCTAACATCTACTCATCTACTGCTCAAGCAGTATGTACTGGCTTTAATCTAGTACCTACTGACTAGTAGGCGAATGACTGAATTACTGTGAAAATAAATATATAAAAAAAAAAAAAAAAAAAAAAAAAAAAATATATATATATATATATATATATATATATATATATATATATATATATATATATATTTCAATTAAATGAAAAACAAATATCTTCAAAATTGCAACTTTACAGGAGAGACCAAAAACATTTTTTACTAGAAATGGGATCGATCCAATACAATATCGGTATCGGGGCCGATATTGACAAAATGTGACGTATCGGATATCGGGCGAATGCGGCCGATCCACTTACCGATCCATTTTTTATTTCATTTCTATTTAGTTTTGCATGTTATTTCAACTATTTGAAATCTTGTTTAAGTTGCTGCTGCTGCTTATACAATTTTCTTAATACTTTAACTGTTTAGATCATGCAGTCAGTCATATTGTTGTATTTAGAATACTAGAAAGGTTTTGATACATAAGATGTTTATTTCAGTTTTGTGTTTTAAATATTTGATATGAAAGAAAACTATTGTGTTTGTATATGCCTTTGGAATGCCAAACTAAAGAGCCCTTATATCAGTATTTGTATCGGTATCGGTTTTGGCAGTTATATATCGGTATCGGATCGGAACAGAAAAACACTGGATCGGCCCATCACTAGTTCAAATGATGTAAAAAAAATCAAAATCGACAAAAATAAATCAATTAAAAAATAATAATAATAATTAAAAAAAAAAAAAAAAAAAAAAAAAAAAATATATATATATATATATATATATATATATATATATATATATATATATATATATATATTTATTTATTTATTTATTTTTTGGTCGATTTTGATTTTTTACATCATATCAACACAACAATGGTTAGTAAAAATTTTTGAAAAAAATATTTTTAATAAACGGGCATCCCCAAAACTGCAATTTTACAGGAGAGACCAAAAACCGTCGTCACTTTCAATGCAAGTCAATGGAACCAGAATTTCATCCAAGCTGTTTTGGAGCATTTCTATTGGTCAGTTCATCCTTAAACTGTTACAGGACATAAAGAACAGCTATCGTGTTCCAATGATGTAGAAAACTAAAAATCAACAAAAACACAGATACATGTGACGATATGAAAGGCTGAAGATTTTCAGACTCACATAACACACCGCCACATGACTAGGGGCTCACGCATGCGGTGAAAGAAACAGGGGGGGTTAGAGCTAAAGCACAGAAGCACTGTTGGCGTGTAGCAGCTGCAGGAGACTGATACCAACAGCCAGAGAGAGAGAGAACGAGAGAGAGAGAGAGAGAGAGAGAGAGAGAGAGGGGAGGGGGGCCCATCCCGGAGAGAGGTGGGCGGGGCCAACAAAGGAGGGAGGCAAGAGAGATGAAGCACACATAAAGAGAAGAGAAAGAGAGTTTGAGAGAGAGACTAAGACACAGTGAAAAGCCAGTCGGGAGAGAGAGAGAGAGTAAAACATGGTCAGACGAGAGGTGATTGGAGAGAAGACAGTAACGGAGATGTGCTGGACGTGAGCACGCGGAGGGGCCGGGTGGTCTGACTCTCGCTGAGTTGAAAACGCACGCAGGCTGGAGAGGAGAACAGCAGCAGGGGGGGGGGGGTTGGGCTGGGTTGAGAGTCAAAAGCAGGAAGTGGCTTAGAGAGCAGTGCAGGGAAGACCGCTGCTGCTGCTGCTGCTTTCTCTGCGTCGCTATGTGTGTGTGTGTGTGTGTGAACTACAGCAGGGTATCATTTCGAGACCCCCCCCCACCCCCCCCACACCCTTAACAATAATCCTCAGTTTAGAATCAGAAGAAGAGACCACATCCATTTTTCACAAGCGCTCTTTACACTGAGCCAGAAAAGCTGCTGCCACACCCATATCCATTACACGGGCTGCTCCCAGTGCCTCCATCCAGCAATGGCATCTCCCAGACTAGTGAGGGAAGCCGAGCGGGGTACGTGCAGCACTCTCCGCTCACGCCTGCGGTCAGCTGATTTCACAAAACGCCAACCGGCTGCAAACCGGCTGATTAAACTGTGTTTCGGGTAGTGGTGCGGCGCACAAAGGTTAAAAACTCGATCCTGTGCATCTGCCTCAGCGGACTCCGTTGTCCGCTGTGCTCGCCAATGAGCTGCGAGCGGTGAAAACCCAAGCCTACGCTGCACATCCCTTTAATAATCATTTCTAAACACATCAAAGACTTTCCAGCACACAGTGTGAACCCAGCTTAACAGTTGAACTCAACTAGGGCTGGACGATACAGGAAAAAAATCTTATCACGATAATTTTTTTATATCAGTCGATATCGATATATATCACGATATAAATCAAATCACTACTTCCTTTTTACTTTAAGTGAGAAGTGAAGATATCACAATTTTAAATTTTTGTTAAATAGTTTTTTAATCTAATTTATTTTCTATAAATTT